>JAJJWX010005281.1:0-10631 GCA_023529315.1 Papaver bracteatum
AACCACCTAGTAGTAGCTCACTCAGTGTAGCTATAGAATGCTTTATCTTTTGTGAATTATATATTGATCCTAGTAGTTAGACTCTTAGCTCAAGGATACTTTCTAATTGTTGTTTATACACACAATGCTTCTGAGAATCCCCTCTTGCAAGGTCTTGTGTTCTCTACTTTTGTATGAATTGTTCATGTACTATCTCTAACTCAATACTATCATTTGATTAAATCAACAAATTAATTAGTTGTCCACCTAAACAATCTATCAATTAATCATAAATATTTTAATTAGCATAAACAATCAATAATCATGTGAATAACTTAAAATAGATTTATAATAACTCAAATCATGTCTAGAACTTAGAATTCATCCCCAATCAATAAGAAGTTTAACCACTTCGTGGGATTAATGAAACCCATGAGATACATATTATAAAATGGAAAATAAATAGTTATGGTAATGAAGAATGCTCAAAACCCTAGCTTTTCTCCCTTGTGTTCTCCTCTCCAATTGCTTGATTAAAGATTATAAGATTCATCTCCCAAAAATATTAGAAATTATCTTATAAAGGTGTCCCAATTGTAGTTGTGCCCGTGCATCAAATCGATCGAATGGTTGCCAAAACTAGCCAAAACTCCTCCCAAAACTTAACCAAATTCGTGTAAACTAACCAAACCCACGTCCAACAGCTTCATGGGATCGGTCATGAACAGTGAAGCCCAGGCCAAATCCAAAATTCTCAAATTCATTTGGCCTGTCAGTTTTTCAGGAAACTGACAGCCTATTTTTTCTTCTTTTCATTACGGATGGGATTTCCCGACGATTGTCCTCCTGTAACTTTTCAGTTTTCTTCTTTTCGATTACGTCCAGGACTTCCCATACGAAAGTTCTCCTGGAACTTTTCGTATTTTTTTCTTTTCAACTTACGTCCAGGACTTCCGTCCGTATACTTTCCTGTAAGTTTTGGTTTCTCTAACTCCACCAACAGCTACCCAAACTTCGTCCATGGCAGTAGCATCGTCTTCATTGCTGTTATCACTTCCTAACTCCATCGATAGAACAATGGCATCTCTGCCATCATTACCTACAACAACATAGTAACATCATCCTTTGCCATTATCATCAGCAGCATTATTTAACTCGGAGTTATCCAGCTCCATTAACCACCGAAATATACCAGCATCACTGTTTCAAACCATCAGGTTCAGCCGACTCCTTTTTATTCTCACTGTCCAACTCGAGCTTCACTCTTTCAGTCACCATCACTTCCATTAAGTTCTCGAACTCAGTTCTGATATCATCTCAGTCAACTACCATCTCCGCAATCCGACATAACATCAATGCCCAAATTCCAACTTGAGCTGCACCATTCATCGAACGTTACCATCTCCCTGAATCACCATTAATTTCAGTTTCATATTCCATCATCAGTCCGTATACTCTCTTGCTCTTTTTTTTTCTCGGTTTCTCATTATCTCTGCCAGTCACTGATCCCAGCTACCATACTCGATTCATCTATCATCAAGCTTACATACTCCTTCTGTCGATACCACAGTTAATGCCATTATCGTTAGCCAACCAACAGTCACATCACCTCTAATAATGGAAGTTACCAGCTCAAGCCACAGACTCCACCATTTCCTGAACTGCTCGGTCCATGTTCTTCATTGCTTCTCGATACCACCAGAACTTCAATACAAACCACGAGCATCACCACACTCTGAACCAACAAATATATAATTCTTCTCTTTCGAATATCATCACCAGCCAACCCCATCGTCATTCATCATTCTCTGTTTCATTCGAGACTAACTCATTCTCTCATGACATCTACTTTTATTCCCGCCATCACAATCGTCACAGATTTTTTCCATTTCCAAGCTCAGTTCATAGCTTCACGGATAATGACAACAACTTCTTCCGAGATCACTTCTCATCATTCCGTCATCACTGACCATCATTTTCTTCCAACGGAACCCATCTCCAATCTTCGTCAACTGCCAATGGCAGTTAGCTAGTTTCAGTTCCCTGAACTAGTCGTGATGCTTGGTGAAGAAGATGCTAGTAGCCCCAAATAAAATAGTCATGTGCCTTTAGAAATATCCTTTCAGTTGTCTATGTTACAGGACTGACAGTTCAATCTTGTAGGTTCTCTATGTAAACATACTTTGGCTTGCTTCAAATGCTTCTAGAATCTTCATATGATGTCGAATGACTTCGTTTTTCATTGACTTAGCCTTTTGTCCTTTTCAAGATGATACCAAGAACTCTTAGACTTCAATGAGTTCCATTTGGTCTTTTGGCCTCTCTCCATTTTTAGCTAGATTTTTTTATTGCACAATAAATTGCATATTCACTTATTTTGGATAATTCACCTAGCAAAACATAAATAAGAGAAAACAAGAGTAATATACAATAATTTGCAAGAAAATATAGAAAATACCAGTATGGATTCAACACTAAATATATGCAAAATATGCACTTAACATTTCTCCATGCACGCGTTTGCCCTACAAACATGTCGTTATCGATTAACAGCTAATGCTTGTCACTTTTTTGTAGATTTGCTTTGATGGTTTGCATTAGTATGGACTTTATGTCACTGAATTTCACCTTCAATTAGTTACTTCAAAGATTGGTTTCACAATTTAACAAGGTTGCATCGAATATTTTGTCTCGACTTCACCTACCTACTTTCACAAATTTTTAAACTAATCTGATATCCTTCCCTCAAGTAAATCTAGTCTTCCTTTATCTTCATAAATAAGAGGATTTTCAAGGCCATCACATCCCATGTCATGGTCAGATCACCAAGATCACCATATTTCTCAAGATGATCAAACGCATCCCAGGAGTTTTTCGTTGATCATCATGCCATTAGAACTCATTTCTAATGCAAAACTCTGAAAATAATATGCCACTTACTTGCTCACCTAAATAGCTTAAGAAATAAAGAAGCAACAACTTATTATCCAACAAATACACTCGAACTTTGTACCAAACACAACTCGATACCCGTATTATCACACCTTCAAACTCCTCGATAATTTTATGCTAAAGTGTAACCAAAGACAAGCTATTCGTGAATAAAGCTTCACCCACCTGCACTTTAGCCTTTTAAGTTTGCACCAAGGAAAACATCCAACTCAACGGATCTTCAGCGGAAGTCTTTCACCTTCTTTCTATTCACTTTAAACTTATCAAATGTACCCATAATGTATTCAAACATTGCCATACTTTTGTCAACAATAATCAACCAACCAAGAACACTAGAACATGACATAATCAACTCTTTTTATTGCATCAAAGGGAAGAAATACAAAACTTTCCCACTTAGGACTTACACAGACTTGTTCACCTTAAACCAAGACTTAGTCTTAGTAAAACTCTCCCTGTTTTGAGTCTTACACCACATATGCAAGCCTTCCAATTTTCCATTCTTTAGGGCTGTTTAAAGAGAATTATTTGGCTAAACCATGCACAACCGTTGACACGCATGGGATGCCATACGTGTCCCATAAAGAAGTTTTCAGAATTGCTAATAAATGTGCTAATTCAGCCAGCTTCTTCTCTAACTCTACCAATCATCCAACACCTATTCTCTAGTAGTTTAACTCTTCTCCCATGCTTATAAACTCCTTTATAATCGCTCCGTTTCATCACGCGCCATCGCATGCTTGTGAATCTTGTAATCACACTTGAGCCCGATTGAGACTTGTTTTGCTTTTTATCAATTCTACCCGTACAATGCTCATCCCTCTTGGCTCCTACATGTTATTCTCTAAGCTAATCACGGATAATACTTAAACTTCAATCATCGAGCCAACCTTAATCTCACTCTAGTTACTCATGCATCATATATGCTTCACTTCGATCAATTTGACAAAAACAATGCAACTCTTGCATTACTACCTTGTTGCGACTGTTAAGCTTTGACAATCATGAACCAATATCATATACCAAATCTTAGTCTTTTATACCTTCTACATCATCCTGAATTTAGGCCAACTCAAATTCCCTGATATTTTTAATGTCAACATCGCATGTTACATCTGCTGCTTGGCTCATCTTTCCTTTCCCTCAACGAGCCTCATTATTTGACCAATAGCTTCATACTGGAGCCAAATGTCTTCACAGTGTAGCACTACCTTTATGCTTCTTTGTCCTGTAGGGTGCCACTATCTTAGTGATTGACTTGGTGCATGTCTGATCCATCACAGCTATTATGGCTTTGTAATGCACTATTATGGCTTTGCATTGACAGGCCGCTATGGTGAATACCAACTTTTGTCAACTCAGAGCGTACAATCATTATGCTTTCACTTGCAGGTCGGTCATAAGCCAGTCCACTGCCTACCCGATGTCCATCCATGTTTGGTTATGCGATGCCAACCGGTAAAATAAAGCCCATGTTGGTTGTCCATTTGCTAACCCGATGTCAATGTTGGCTATCCATGTTGTCTCATCCATTTGTCAACGATTGGCCAAGGGACAATGTCCCTTTCCACTCAACTAAAGCTTTGGAGGAAGCTTTATCTCGGGTCATGGCGATCCTTTACCATAAGCCATGCTAAAAATAATGGTGTGTTACACATGGCGTAAACCAAATACTGAAACTTCCTAACGGGGCCGCTACAATCAATGATAACGGGGTTATTAATCCATCTAATAGACCCTTTATGTCGGTGAACAACATTCAAATAATCTCCTACAATGCATCTTTTGAATCTTGTTTCTTTTAGCCCTATTGATTGCCTGTATATTTTGAAAACTTTCAACCCATCTGCCATTTTTATCTCTTTCATGGTGCATCATGTTCCACAAAAGTTTCATCATCAGTCCAATATTGAGCGAGATCCCATTGTGTTACTCTTTTGGAAAAGTTGCACCGCATTTTTTTTGTCAGATTGTGGAGGGGTTCATTTAATTGGTTGTCTAACTCTACGGCAAGATGGGTCCATAATCGTTTGTTTTCTTAAGTGCCCATTCCATTCAAATCTTTTTGTTAACCAAACGTACAATCCCTTCTATTTGGAATTTAGGGAGTTCAAACTACACACGTAGCAATAAAACTCCAAATATTCTATTAGTGTATCCTTCAATAATTTTGAAACCATCCTCCATATTATTTAAAACTACTTGAAATATAGTCCTTGGGAGACTTCCCTCATAATTCCTCTAAATCATCCCATTTCAATCCACACCTGCTTAGTTAACTGGAAGTTTAATAGTAAATGATCAACATACTCAATATCATTATTGCACAGAGGACAATAAGAGTTTATACTTGGAACAAATCTTGAAAGTATTTCCATGACAGGTAGACGCACTACAAAAAAAATGGCTATTGACAACAGATATATGACAACGTTTTGCGAAACGTTGTCTACAAATGAGTATACGACAACATTTTAGTCGTAAAGCCGTTGTTGATATCATGTGTTGTCCATTTAAGCTATAGGAGGTCAATGCCCATTAAACCACCACACGCGGATATACACACGTATTTAAAAATCATGACCTTAGATCCTAGTTTATTTTCTTAGAATATAACACACATCAGCTTATCTATACTTGAGGAAAGAAAACAAGCATTATTCTCTTAAGCCTCTCGCTCTATTCCTTGTGTTCACCCTTTATCTTCTACTCTAACCTTTCCATTTGGTTCATTTCGAACCCACTTCTTCTTCTTGTGTAGATCTTGATTTTCAACAAATCTAATCTTTCATCTCATATTATCTTCCAACGAAACTATATAAATCGAGTTTTCCTTTTGATTTTGGTATTAGGGTTTGGATCTGATCCTAATTTGATGTATTGAATCTACTTTTTATTTGAGGAGAATCTTTTGGTACTTGATTATCTAATTTTTATTTTTGTATTTGAGGTGATTTTGAGGTAAAAAAGAAAATCGAAGGTTGTTAAATCGGTTTGATATTATCTCGAATCATTAATTGTTCATATTTTGCTTTGCTTCTTTGTAAAAAAATTGATAATGAGGAGTTTTAAGAGAAACTTTGTTTCATTTTAGGAATCTTCTCCGAGTAAGTATAGAAAATTTCAATTACAAACCTAATTAAATCTTCTTTTAATTTAAGTTTAGGTTTTAAACCCTAACATTTTTCTTTTTTTGATTTTAATTCGTACACCTCCAATTTCGATAGAGGCTTCTTTTTTAAGATATAAAGGTAAAAGCGATAACTGGTGATTTTAATTTCAGTAAATCTCGATTTCAATTCCAATTCCAATTCTTCTCTCAATCCATCACCATTTTTGATTTGAGTATGTATGTTGGTTAATCCAATAATGGTTGTATGCGGATATTGTTGTATGTAAGGTTCTGAATTTTTAGCTCTTGAAAATGTTCAGGACAAAATCCAAAGGTAGCTAAACAGGACAAAGAAGCCGGTATCCCATCAATTCTTCTGTAAGTTTTTTATCCCTTGGTATTGAATTAGTATTTCCATGAACTTGGAAATTGTATCCTAAATGACCTTTTCACAGCAAATATCTGGAATTGTAGGGGTTTTGGTTCTAGATGTTGGCCCTTAATTTCAAGGTACAGGGCATCTGTGCGTACCCAATCCCAAAAGTGGAGATAATCGATCGACTCCTTGTACAAAGTATTACCAAATGAGAGAGGATGATGGAATTGTGGATGATAATTTCAACAGTTTTAAATATCATAACCTTTTGAAGTAAGTGTGTCAATGTTTATTTTCTAATTGCTTATTTGTTGTGGATTCTAGAGAGCTTTTGGTGGATTTCTACGGACAAGTAATGGGAGGAAGCCGCCAAAATTATCATTTTTAGGTATATTAATTTTCTAGATTCTCAATTTTTCTTGAGAGTCTTCTTTCCCTTTAGTACAAAGAAACGGGATATATGTGCTTTAGTAGATTATGGTTACACTTTTGGTGGATGGAGTGGTGAGTCTCAATTCAACCAAGTATTGGAACGTCGAGTTGGAGCATATCATTAAGGTTAGGTTTTGGGTCGATACTCCAATTTGAATTTAAATAATAAGAACCATGGGATTATTCAACATCTATGGCTCTTTTTCTTGCTTATGGATTCAATATCTAGAAATGTATCTTTATTGAGTATAATTCTAAACCTAAAAAGTTCTTGTTTTCTTTAGGCAATAACTCACTTGGGAGAAGACGAATCTGCCAAAGTTCACACTAATTGTCATACAGGAAAAATCATATACAAAATTATTAAAGTGATGCATTTACATCAGAATGTTCCACCGGTTTCACTTTGTTATCCTTTAAACTATGTGCATCTATTATCTCCACTTCCCTTCCCTGTTTTTATAATTTTGGATTTTGATTCCATCATACTAGCGATGTGATAAAGTCGGAAGCTATTAAAGGAGCTTGAAACTTAATTTATGGCGGATTATCAGAATAAGGTGGCTGTCCAATCAGGTGTTGTTGATTGCTGCAAAGGAGATGTTGTATTGGAAAACAGAATTCAAGTGGGTGTGGCCGAATCATAGAGATGTGATTAAGAAGCGGAACTACATTGCCTTAGTTGATGCTATTCATACGATTGATGGAAAATCTTTGGATCACCAGGTACTGGCTTCCCATTTGGGATTGTATAGTTTTCTTGTGTTGAGATTGAGATTGTCTCTGTTTGTTATTCTTGTAAGGGTACAAACTTATGACTTATATGTACACAGGTGCGACTATAGGTTCAATGTGAGGAAGATCTGGTGGGCGATTGGAGACCTGTGATTGGTATACTGCTTGTGTTTCATTGATATTGTAGTTCACAAGGATGATACAAGAGATTCTTTGGAATGGGGTTAAAGGAACTCGAGGAAAGTCTTGGTGATGAGGGTAACTAACTAGCTGTTGCTAGGGGTGGAGTTGCATGGTATGACCTAGTGGTCTTGGAATTATTATTTAGAGAGGAGGTCTTGCGAAAATTACCTCTATGTGCTATTAAGCTAAAATCAAATTTGAGAATTCAAATGGTTTGTTTATTTTTTTTATCCATATGAGTTAAGATTATTTAGTTATACTCTTTCGTTGAAAAGTCACTCGATTATTTGCATAACTATTTAGGTATCATATTTATTTTACTTTGTTTGACTCGATTAATATGTTATATTACCTTGATGTTCGAAAGTAAATCCGTCACATGAGTTCGATTAATTGCCTAACTGATTTTTTACTTCTTTGTCTCGATTAGTATGTTATACTACCTTCATTTCTTCTTTAGAGTAGGTTTAATTAGATTTTGATTATGTACTTTATTTGATTCTTCTTTCGAGTATGTTAACTTGATTTTTGTTCTCGATTTGTGCTTTTCAAGTTATTAGAAGATTTATAACCTAGATATGGATCGTGGTAGTTCTTGCCATTTTCTCGCCGCTTCGTTTGATAGTAAATTAAAAGTCTATTCACTTTTCCGGTGTATATTTGGTATTTGATATTCTTTTAAAATAACATCATTACTGTTTTCATGTCTTCTAGCATATATGGCGGAGCGTAGCTCGTGTGCTACAAATCAAATTCCTTTCAAGACCTAATTCAAGTTTTGTGGAATTATATATACCATGAACTACATTTCAACCACTTTTAATAATTTTCCAAGTCCAATGAACTTGTCAATTATCTTCACTCATTGTCAAGATCGTTTGCCTTCTTACGGAACCATAGGTAATGCAATCTTCTTGCAGCTTTGTGTGTGTCTGTAATTGGTGTTATTTCATGTGTATCATTTATTCACTCACTCTCAAAACTCAACCTAATTATTTTCATTTGTTAGATCGCATTCGAGAATTCGATACCATTTTTCATTATTATCCATGTTTTAGTAGTACTTGCAAGCAAGTAAATTTTGACGCTTCAATGTATCACATTTGCAATTTGGACACATGTGAAGGTCTGCGAAAAAAAAGGAAAACGAATTTTTGAACGATTTTTACTATGTTGACCTTTGATGTTATCACTCAATAACAATTTAAGGACACGGGTGGGATATTCCATCATTTAGTCTTTAATCATAAGTTTTAGTAACGGTATTTAATCATCATTTTTTTGTTGTTGATGTTTTTACATGGAAAATGCAGATACTAGATTCAAGGAACATAGGATCTTTTCCAACCAGGGATATAAAAATGGTATTTAAGGACTAAAGAGAATGAATCCTCTCAAATGGGGACACACTCAGCTGAGCTACAAGGTTCATTTCGGACATCAAGTACCTAAAGCCGAGCAACTACAGTGAATATAAACCCGAAACCTAAACCATATCTTAAACTTCTTGACCATGCATGTAAAGCTGAACAAAATATTGTGTCATTCCAAATTGAAGGCTTGTTAAAGGTTCATTTTTTATATTATAAATCTCAGAAATGTTTGCTTTCTCAAGTCCTTAAGCAAACCACTTTTTTACGTATGTACATACTTTTTTGCAAGACCGATTGTATGTGTAAGAAGATCAACTTGTATTTAGGCCCAATTACAACTCGCGAAATTTAACGACGACGTATATGCCCTGCAACAAAAGCAATTGCTTCACTTAAGATGCCCCAACTACCAAGCAGTTTTAAAAAGAAATATGAGCAAAATCTATTACTATTGGTTAGTCTCCTCGATATACTACATCTACAATAATTTGTTGTTCAGCTGTGGTGAAGTGATTCATCTGTCGTAATCTGACTGAATTCAAATGAGTTATTGGTGAACAGTTCTTCACTGCTTGATGATAGAACAACGAGAGTCTCAAAGCTTAAACTTTTTAGTTATGAGGATGATTCCCGCAGTACAAGTCTTGGTGCTTTACGGCAAAGTATAATACTTGAATCGACTAATCCGATTCCATACTACAAAGCTTCGGTGTTTGTAAGTCCTCGAGCTTCAAACAACCACAACAAATACAATTTTGGTCGTTTGGGTTATTGGATCATGGGAATTTTTACTCTATAGCACTTTGCATGACCCTTTCTTTGTATTTTATTTTTAGGTTTGATAAGGGACATACTCTAACCGCCTCATATGTGTACCATCTTGATGCTTTGAAGAACACTAATGAGAACACAATCACAGTAGGAGGTTCGTATGCGATGGACCCCTTAACATATGTGAAGTATAGGCTCAACAACCAAGGAAAGCTTGTTGCTCTCATGCAACACAAGATCCAACTCAAGTCCATCTTGAAACTCTGGTGAGTTCGACACCAAGGCCTTGGATAAGGCTCCTAGGTTCGAATTGTCCCTTGCTCAAGCATTGAGTGATCGTCTTCGAATATTCATTTTCGGAAATGATGTTACGTTCTTGGGATTGTTTGTGATCTATTATGAACATTGATTGAATGTAAAGAAGTGCATTATATTTATGCATAAAAAATTTATATTTGATATATTGTGATGTATTTTCTATTTTTTTTAAATCTAAAAATATTTCGACAACGTTTCATCAATGTTGTTGAGACAACATCTCACAATGGAACAAAGTTGTTGTCATTAGGTCATGTATGACAATGTTTCTGCAATGGAGAATAACCGTTGTCAAAGTGACAAAACTTTTAACAACCCCCATACAACAACGTCTGGAAAACGTTGTCATACTATTTCGACAACGGCTTTTCGTGTTGTCAAAGGACGTATTTCTTGTAGT
>JAJJWX010005282.1:0-19491 GCA_023529315.1 Papaver bracteatum
TACCACATATTTTGTGAAGTTTTTAACTTCACAGTTGAGTTGAGTTGTTTACCAGTTGCTGTAAATATTGGTTTGGCCAATAATGCCTTTCCAGAAAGAAATTCATAACGACTTGGCTTTGTCTTAATACTCTTTACACCATGGTTCACCCAAAATTTTGATTTTGTTCGTCTTTGGCAAAAGCACAGTTTTTCATTTAGACTGCCGTGCAGAATGGTATGACTTTATTTTCTTCTAAGAAATTTTTATTCTTTCTCCTCAAAAAAGAAAAAATACACAAAAAAGGTTGTCATTTCTCTCATGCTGCTGTGCGGCGGAATCTTGCAAATCACATACACAACAGCTTCAAACATAACCTCAAAGGCAAAACACCTTGAACTTTGACGCTTTGTATAATGACCAAGATTAGCTGTGTTCTCTCCATTAGGTTGTGAACTTGAAGCTTCTCAACTTCCCCAAGGTTGATTACAAATTTCATTTTTATCTCTCATATGTTCCCTTCTTTCTTGGATTTTCTTGGTCACCTCACCTGCCATATATCCTTAACAAATGAATATGGTACTTTTGTTAGCATCTAAAATTTCTCAAACACTAAATATTTATCAACACATGTTAGCAGCACGAAACCATGTTTATCAATGCATAGGCAAATGGATTAAAACAGTTTCACAAATTTCTAACACAATATATAACAGCCTATTAGCTCTTAGTTTTCGTTAACACTTTCTTTCCATAAGGAAATCTTGGATTTGGTGTGGTGCCAACATCTAATCATAGCAGATGAACGCCATAGCATAGCTACATCTGATAAACAACATGCTAGTAAGAGTGCTCACAACGCAAATAATTCCACTCCTTCTTAGCCTTTTAGTTAACATAGAGCTGATGATCCCCATGAAGTTCAGCATGCTAGCTAGAAAGTTCTGACCCATAAAAATCCTGCTGCCAGTCGGATAATCAATCTTTGCCTCCTTATATGTAAAAGAAACAGCAAAACTGGCTGTAGAGATGGCTACCAATCCAAGGTTGATCGCAAGGATTTTGGTACCGAAGTCCAAATCATTTTCCCTTGTATCTCCACCTATCTAGAGTAAAAGATCCAATACTATTTACGTTTTGAGAGGAAAAATCATTATGTTGCGATCTTTTTATTGGTGTTGTTGATGATTAAGAAATCAAAAGCCATGATCAATCGAGATCTGGGGTGGTTTTTATTTTTGAGGCGGCGGAGAGAGAGATAGAAAGAAAACTAAGAATGATAAGGATGCCCTAACTCAACTCAAGACATATGTACAAGTAGTTGGGTGAAAGTTAATTACACTTCTGTTACACTATATTATCTATTGGGCGACAAACTATGAACTGCTCACTGCTGTGAGTGCAAATCTTATATCATGATTCATGAAGAAATTTTAAATTACAATGAGAGATTTGATGCAAATTCGGGTATTTCAAGTTTCTTCCAGTGGAAATCATACTAGACATTTTAAGCAAGTTTACTTGTCGAAGTCTTGTTCCTCATTCATCACTCTTTATCATGCATTTCCGTCATCTCTCAAATCCTGATTCTGATTCTGGTAAGTTATTGCTGAAACTTAAATACTCTGAATACAATGAGAATCACAGTTTAATCTTCAATTTTTGGTAATTTATCCTACGAAGAACATACAGAACTGCAAAAAATAAAAATGAAATTTCACTCATGTATATTACAAAGAGAAACATCAAAAGAACTTATTACATTTTCATAAGCGAAAGCACGAATTTGTATCGTATAGGATACAGATATATAGATAAGGAATTTGGAAAACAAGAATATGAGGACTATTACGTTAGTCCGCCTAAATAAGGGCTCTCTCAGGCTGGAAGACATCCATCACTCTCTTTTCAACAAAGCCAATCCCTACCTACTGGAATAGCCGTAGCCACTACGACAGCCATCATCGTCAATTATTCCCCAGCGTTGATGACTTCGTCTACAGTAAGCACATCAATGTGAAATTGAAGGTTCCCCATCACTATATTCATAGAATTTCCCTGTTGTCCGTCAATTTGTGGGACTTACTGTACTAAAAGACAGAAAATATGCACTCTTGGTAAGCTTATATCACTTTCATTGTTGGCAAAACTTCAGCGAACATCGAAAGAAGCAGAAAAATTCCTCCGTTCCACTACAAAGTTAAAACTATTTAGATGTAAGAAAATTGAGATAAAGTTCAAGCACAAAAAGTCAAAGAAGCAGAGGATAAGGCAATGAATACAAAAAGGAATCACGAGTTCAAGACTACACTTAAAACAGGAAAGCATTGATCTCCCAACACAAGGGTACTAACACAAAAACACATGACATACAGACAGGTATGCGTACTAACCTAGCATACAGACAAAGTGCAGAAACATATTTGGGAAACTGAGAGGGGAGAATTCATATATAGCTGAACTGACAACATTTGTTCAATATTATTTGGAGCACTAAGAATCTAATGTATAACAATGTTTCCCTACTTACTCAATTTATCTATTTACAAGAAAACAGATGATGTAGACAACTCTTATTTTCTACTAAACTGTGATATCACCTGCCATTTCCTTGGTCAAATTTATGACCTTTCTGTCCTATTTAGGTCCAACTGAGCTAGTGTAAATTCCCACATACTAACTTTACAGGTTGCATACCAAATGCATCAACATTTCTTCACCGATAAGAATTTGAAATATAATGCCATGCAAACACAACAAAACAAATACCGTGCTTCTTGATAATGCTGATTGCAACATAGCTGGCACACAATAAATAAGCTTACATACGGTCTACAGCGAATCGGTAAAACCCTTGCGAATTCAATTCACCTAGTACTTGATATCTCTTCATTTAAATCCAAGTTATTAAAACAACAAGATAGCAGGCAATAAACATATTCCAAAAGAAAATATAATCAGCATACCCCAACTTGAGCTTGATAATATCTGACATTAGAATATAAGTGATAAACAACCACCAAATGATATTGATAAACTATGTAATCAAGTCAAAATTCAGAACATGATACAAATTGAATGGCTCAGGTTGTGTATTCAAGAGTGAGCTCTCTCTTCACATGGATCAGAACACGCAAACTTATTAGCAGAAATGACGAGATGATTTCAATGGCTATATTAAAGCATAAATGTCAAAATAGCAGTGAAATTAAGATTACAGCCAGTTACTACTAATTCATATTCCAGCGTATACATCACCATTTCTGATATTTCACAGTCATCCATAAATTGAGATTAGTACATGATACCCTTGTTTAATTATTTGTGAGTGACCTAATGGTTGTAATGGTTGTTATTAAGGATCTCTTAACTGTGCCACAGCTTAACTAAGAAAGGGATGTGCAAAGCTATGTTAACTAAGCTTATGAACTGGAACTTGATGAAGTCTTTTAAATTAATATCAAACTCCGTATTTCAACAATTTCCCTCAATAAGTACGTTTTACATCAAATGGTCCAACAGAACTATGGAATAGATTTTCCGTAACATAGAACTGCATCTTATCTTATATATTCACCAGCAAGCATGAGAGAATGAAGAGGGAGATCCCATAATATGAAACATACAAATTCGAAGACAAGAACCTGATTATTAGTGTTTATTAATCCGAAATGAAACAAGCGGCACCATTACGAAATGAAATCAATTATTTGGTTTTTATTAATCCAAAGCTAGTCAGAATTAAAATGGGAAGACGTTGCCGTTAAACTAGTCTGACGGTCAAATGGTCATTAACAAACACTTGATAGGTACCCAAATAATTACTAGAAAGTTTCATCCATAATGGTGTCATCCAGTCCGTAGCTACGACAAACAGTCAGAACGAGAAAAAATAAAGCACACGGAATTACCTAAATCATTATTATGATGTTCATATGAACTCGGTATACTATAGAGAAATCAGATGACACATTTATGAGCTAGGATACTCCTACATTTACCTATACCAACTTGACTGCCAACTATAGTGTAACATTAGCAAGTTCGCACCATGGCTCACACCCATTGAGTGGTAGTAAATTTTAATGAAAGAATTAAAGTTGTCTTACATACAATTATTGATCCAAAGTTACTCCCCTGTGCACTTCCACTTTAATTAATGCAATAGTTCACAGTCCAACTTATCAAATCAAATGAAACATATAAGGGATAATATAATCACTCGAGTATTAATTAGTAACCAGCACAAGACAACATTTATCCAAAACCACACATTTTTCAAAGAACTATTATCAATAAGACTTGAAAGCATTACTGAGTCTGCACCCATTAAAGATCAAATTCCATCCAACATAGATCTAAATCTCCATTCATTACCCATACCAAATGTATTTTAAACGACTCGGTTAGAACTTAAAGAGACCTTAAAGTAGCTTAAGTACACAATTAGACCATAAAAAACCAAGCATGTTCACACCCTTCTAAAAAACGTACCATTGTTGCATAAGAACCAATCAGAATTACAAATCACTATCATTATTGCATATTATAATAACATTCACGGAGTTGAAGTTCAATATTGTCACCTTAATGTGTTGAAATGCCAGGACTAAGCTAAATGGGAATGTTTTAAGCGGCTCGTCAAGGATTATTAAGGGTTGAATGTCCACTCTCAGCTGGAGGATTTAGTGGGAAGTAGATATCCGACATAATGACCCAGACTAGTTGTTCTGTGAATAGATTAACATGCACATAATTAAAGTTTAATATTGTTACCGAAATGTCTTGAAGTGCCAGAACATAGCTAAACTGCTTGTTAAGGATTATTTCGACGCTCTACAAGGGTGAATGTCCATTCTCCGATGGAGGATAAGTGGTAGCTAAGATAGCTTTGCTGTCTCCATTTGGTTGTGAGCTTGAATCTTCTCAACTTCGCAAAGAGGAGTGGAATTTTCATTCGTTTCTTTTGGTATATGACCCAGTTCTTTGTATCAGAGTCCCTGCTTTTAAAAGAGGAAGACTCTTTCATCAGCCAAGAAATCACATCTATAATAGGATTAGTAGGTTTGAATCCACATTTTTTACCTCAACATCTTCTACAGGGTGCTTAGCCGCTGCAACCCATTTTCCAAAATACTCTAGTTTCCTGTTTACTTGCTAGAATCCATTCTCAATTTTCCAAAAAGTAGTAACAACCAGAAAACCTTAGGTTAAGCAAAAGGGAATCTCAGTTGATGTAACCCATATTATCTTATAAAAGGGATAGCTCAACCTACACGAGAAATACAAACATAAATAGGAACAACATCAATTGATGACCCTTCTAAAAAATATATCAACACATCAACATTAATCGAAATTTAACAACGTACAAAAGAATGTCACTTACATTTTTGGGCGTCAAAGAACAGCAGCGCTTGGTTTTTCAAAACATTTTTGTAGTATGCGTCTGGGGGAGGATAGACCAATTCTCTTTAGATCTCAATAGGATCTCAATAGACCATCTGGTATGTTTCAAAGGGCACTACAAAATTGTTTACAAAGAAAATCAAACCAAATGAATTTACAAAGAAGTTTCCATCTAAACAAAACCCTTGAAATTACCACCAAACATCACAACAAATTCTTCCTAAACAAAAACTATCGAATACAACTACAAAAGAATTCCCCATATCTATATGATTTCAGCGAAAATCCATTTCCCAAAATCTGAAAAAAAATATCAGTAATTAAAAATGACCATAACACTTTTAGAACTATAGTTATCTATCAAGCAACTCTCTTGATATAAGAAGCACTCAACAGATCCAAACTTCAACTGAATCAAGGTAAGATTTTACTTGTGATTCGCCAGTATTTCGCAAAAAAAAAAAAAAAGATCAGCCACTCTACTTATGTTTGAGAGAAGATATCATCATGCTAGTTTGTTGTTCTTCTTGTCAAAAATTTCGAATATCCAGATGATTTCCGAAAAATCCATTTCCTAAATTACGTAAAAAATAATAATTAAAAATGACAGTATTACTTTCAACAAAAGCTTAAAATAAAAACCCTAGCAAAGATCAAAATTCAACATATCCAAACTTTAAGTGAATCAAGGTAAGAATTTACATATGATCGGCCTCACTTGGAGAAGGAAGAAATGGTCATATTTCAATCACACTACTTATGTTTGAGAGAAGATATCATCATGCTGAGTGTGTTGTTGTTGTTGATGATCAACATCATCACAAGCCATGAGTGATCTGTATTGGTGGTGGGTTTTGAGAGAGGCGGCGTAAAACAGAGAGGAGGAGAGGGAGAGATAAATAAGAGTGATGAAAGTGAAACCCTAAAACTTTGACGACTAAATAGTAAGGAAAATAAGATAGAAAGTTAATTACACTTTGTTTACATTACTCACTAGTAGATTTACAAAAGTGGTTGTTTTGGAGTGGAGCATTTCTCGTACAATTTGTGGGGCTTTTATTAGTAGATTTTGAGCTGCGGAGCACATTTTTGAAATTTGACGCATGATGGCCGGCGTCACTATTACGGATCTTTTGCATGCAAGGAAAATGGTGACATCCGGCCTTTGCACACACAACCAAACACAACCAGAATCAGCAATACACCCTGAATAACATGGACCAAATTCTTTACACATCTGAGTAGGGATCCAGAACCGTTGCGTCTTACTTCCCTCCGTGGAGTATCAGGTTGGCAAGAAATGCCGCAATTTTCAAGTAATCAAGTAATCATTTCCTATCACCTACTCAAATTGTTACGGCAGCAATATCTTTGGCTCAAGAATTAGTTAAAGAAAGGCACGTGCAAGAATACTGTTATGTTACATGCACAACAGACAACAATAACAAAACTTACATAACTTCTGTAGGCTAGTATTTTCCACCTGTGATGTAGGTCAATGAAACCTAGGATTTGTAAGGTCGGGTTTCATTATTTAGGACCACCAAGGTATCCTCCTTTAAAGCTGGATCAATTCCATTAGGAATCACCGCCTCTTTTACCGAGGAAACAAATGCAATGTAACTGCACTGGCGACAACAAAGGACATCGGATACTCAGGAATCCTCTTTGTTGAAGAATAAACCAAGATACTATAAAGACAACAGTAAGGATCAACATTAGTTGTTGATCCATTGTGAAGAAGTAAATATGGATCAACTATGAGAGTTGATCCAGTATGGCCGAGTCAACTGGGATAGTTGACATGAAGTGAATGGATCAACAAGAGTTGTTGATCCATAGTACGGTTTATGGAAGTTTTCTTGGGTTACAAGTATTTCGTATTTCAAGAGTTTCTTTACGTAAGAATTGTCTAGAACTTTCTTGTTAGAGTTTGATTAAGTTAGGAAAGTGTTTATTACTTGAGAGTCAAGTTTGTAAACATATAAATAGGCTGCTAAGCCGTGAGTTTTATATACATCAATTTAGAGAAGCTTGTTGAAGCTTGTTTGAGTTTTTAGTTATGTGTTCTTTTCATAAGTCTTTGATATCAGATTTTCTACATCTGGTATCAGAGCACTGGTATCAGGTTCTAGGGCTGTGGGTATGAGTAGTTAAGTTGAAGAAGATGACGAGTTTAAGTTCAATCAAGGTGCCTGTGTTTGAAGGTAAAAACTTTGAACACTGGAGGTTGCAGATGGAGAATATTTTCATATTCCAAGAGGTGTGGGATATCGTGAAAGATGGTTATGCAGAACCGGCAGAAGAAACTGTAGTTGAAGGAGCTGCGCTAACTCTGTTAACTGATAACAGAAAGAATAATTCTAAAGCTACCTATATTCTTCATCAAGGTATTCATGAATCACTCATGGATAGAGTTATTTACATCAAGGATGTGAAAAGAGCATGGGATGGTTTGATAAGCTACTATACAGGTTCTGAAAAAGTTAATAAGGTTAGATTACAAACTTTGAAAAGAAAATATGAACTGCTACAGATGGAGACAACTGAAACAATTTCAGAATTTTTCTCAAAGACACTGAATATTGTCAATGAGATGAAGGCCAATGGTGATACTGTAGAGGATTCAACAGTAGTTGAAAAGATTTTAAGAAGCTTGCCTGAGAAGTTTGAATCAAAGGTTACTGCTATTGAAGAATGCAACACAATTGCAATCATGACTCTTAATGAGTTGTTGGGATCATTACAAGCTTATGAACAAAGATTGTTGGAGAAAACAGCAGCTGCAAAACAAGTTGAAGAAGCACTTAAAAGTCAAGTTAGTTGGAGAAATAATCAAGGAAAGTCTAATGCTGGAAGTTCTCAAGGAGGGTATAATAATGGAGGAAGATCAAATAATGGAAATTACAGGAAGCCATATGATAAATCAAAGATACAGTGTTATAACTGTGGAGACTTTGGACATATTGCTACTGAGTGTTCAAAACCAAGAAAGACTGTTGCTAATAACTACAAAGCAAATTTCAGAGCTAAATTTGCTGAGAGTCAAGAAGAAGAAGAAGCAGAAGAGCAGAAAGCTGAAAATATGTTACTAGCTTGTCATACAGCTGAAGAACCACCTCAACTAAAGTGGTACTTGGATACAGGTTGCAGCAATCATATGTGTGGCAGAAAAGATTTATTTGAAAGCTTGGATGAGTCTGTAAAATCCACAGTGAAGTTTGGAAATAGTTCAAAAATTCCAGTTATGGGAAAAGGAAGAATAGGAATTGTTCTCAAGAATGGTTCTAAAGCATACATCATGGATGTGTTTTATGTTCCAGGTTTACATCAAAATTTGCTAAGTATGGGTCAATTATCTGAAAGAGGTTATTCTATGAATATTTACAATGGCTTATGCTTAATCAGAGATAGAAGAAGAAGATTGATAGCAAGAGTAGAGATGACTAGAAACAGACTGTTTCCATTGAATATTCAACATCAAAAGGAAAGATGTTATAGTAGCAGTGTTTATAATGATACTTGGTTGTGGCATAAGAGAATGGGGCATGTGAATTTTAATAGTTTGCAAGTTTTAGCTAAGAAGGAGATGGTGTCTGGTTTACCTTTTATTGAGGTACCAGAATCAAGATGTGAAAATTGCATTTTTGGCAAGCAGTACAGAGATTCTTTTCTAGTTAACAAAGCTAGAAGAGCTGAGCAACAGTTGGAGATCATTCATAGTGACTTGTGTGGTCCTATAGAAGTTACATCACATGGAGGTAATAACTATTTCATAACTTTCATTGATGATTATAGTAGGAAAGCATGGGTATATTTGCTTAAACAAAAGAGTGATGCATTTCATGCTTTCAGAAGTTTCAAAGCTTATGCTGAGAAACAAATTGGTAAGAGTATCAAGATTTTGAGAACTGATAGAGGAACTGAGTACACTGTTGTTGATAAGTTTATGAAAGAACATGGCATTCAACATCAGCTAACAGCAAGATATACACCACAACAGAATGGAGTTGCATAAAGGAAGAATAGAACCATTATGGAGATGGAAAGAACAATAAGAAGAACAAAAAATTTACCAAAAGGTTTTTGGGGTTATGCAGTTGACACAGCTGTGTATTTACTCAACAGATGTCCAACAAATAGTTTGAACAACAAAATACCAGAAGAAGCATGGAGAGGAGTAAGACCAAGTGTAAGACATCTGAGAATTTTTGGGTGCATTGCATATGCACATGTGCCAAAAGAATTGAGAAAGAAGCTAGATGATAAGAGTGAAAAATGTATCCTTGTTGGTTACAGTACAGTGACAAAATGATACAAGTTATATAACCCAGAAACCAGAAAGATAGTTATAAGTAGAGATGTGATTTTTGATGAAGATTCACAATGGAATTGGAGTAATGGATCAACAATCATTGTTGATCCAAGTTCTGGATCAACTAAGGATGTTGATCCACATAATATTGGATCAACTAGAAATGTTGATCCACCTGCTACTGTGAGAACAGTTCCAGTTATAGTTGAGGAAGAAGTGCAAGATCAAGACAATGGGGAAGAACAACATGAAGAAGCAAGAACTGAAGCAGTAACACAACAAGAAAATACAAGACCAAGAAGAAAATATATCATACCTGCTAGGTTGAATGATTATGTTTTAACAAGAGATGATGAAGATGATGATGATGTGGTGAACTTTGCATTGTTTGGAGATTGTGATCCTGTAGCTTATGAAGAAGCTTCCAAAGAAGAAGGTTGGATTCAAGCCATGAATGAAGAACTGAAGTCAATTGAGAAGAATGACACATGGGAATTAACAGAACTTCCACCAGGAAAGAAACCCATTGGTGTTAAGTGGGTTTATAAGACAAAGTATAAGGCAAATGGAGAAATAGAGAGAAAGAAAGCAAGGTTAGTTGCTAAGGGATATAGACAAAGAAGAGGAGTAGATTATTCAGGAGTCTTTGCACCAGTTGCAAGACTTGATACAGTAAGAATGATAATAGCTTTAGCTGCACAAAAGAAATGGAAGATATTTCAGATGGATGTGAAGTCAGCATTCTTGAATGGAGTATTGGAAGAAGAAGTTTATGTATAGCAACCAGATGGATACATTATGGAGGGGAAGGAGAATGAAGTATACAAGCTAAACAAAGCTTTGTATGGTTTGAAACAAGCTCCAAGAGCTTGGTATATAAGAATAGATTCATATTTTCTAAAGAAGGGTTTTACAAGATGTCCACATGAGCATACTTTGTATCTGAAAGATGATGGTATGGATCATATTATTGTATGTTTGTATGTGGATGATCTCATATTTACTGGAAACAGTAATGAGATGATTAATGAATTCAGGGAGGATATGGTGAAGGAGTTTGAAATGACAGATCTTGGTTTGATGTCATATTTTCTTGGTATTGAAGTACAGCAGACTAAAAGAGGAATTTTTATTAATCAACAAAGGTATGCTGAAGGAATTTTGAAGCGTTTCAAGATGGATAATTGTAATCCAATCTTAACACCAATAGAAGAAAGAATGAAGTTGACAAAAGATGGTTCAGGAGAACTTGTGAATTCAACAGATTTTAAAGGTCTTGTTGGAGGCTTGAGGTATCTGACTGCTACAAGACCTGACATCATGTATGCAGTTGGTATGGTTAGTAGGTTCATGGAAGCTCCTAGACAATCACATTTACAGGCTGCAAAACGTATTCTGAGGTATGTAAAAGGAACAACAAATATGGGAATATTTTATACTATCTCAGAAGATCCAAAGTTGGTTGGTTTCAAAGATAGTGATTGGGATGGAGATACATAAGGAAGAAAAAGTACATCAGGTTATGGATTTCAGTTGGGAACTGGTTTTTTCTCTTGGTCATCTAAGAAGCAACAAGTTGTTGCATTGTCTACAACAGAAGATGAGTATATAGCTGCTAGCAACTGTGCTACACAAGCTGTATGGTTAAGAATGATGCTGAAGTCTTTGTTTGAAGAACAAAAGACACCAACAACAATAGTTTGTGATAATAAGTCGACAATATCATTAACTAAGAACCCTGTGTTTCATGGGAGAAGCAAACACATTGATATTAAGTATCATTACATTAGAGAGCTAGTCAGTAACAAAGAGGTTGCTGTTGAGTTTGTTGAAAGCAAAGAACAGGTTGCAGATATTTTCACCAAGTCCTTGAAGTCTAACACTTTCATTTACTTGCGTGGAAAGCTTGGTATGATTAGCAAAGAGTATCTTGGTTTAAGGGAGGATGTTGAAGAATAAACCAAGATACTATAAAGACAACAGTAAGGATCAACATTAGTTGTTGATCCATTGTGAAGAAGTCAATATGGATCAACTATGAGAGTTGATCCAGTATGGCCGAGTCAACTGGGATAGTTGACATGAAGTGAATGGATCAAAAAGAGTTGTTGATCCATAGTACGGTTTATGGAAGTTTGCTTGGGTTACAAGTATTTCGTATTTCAAGAGTCTCTTTACGTAAGAATTGTCTAAAACTTTCTTCTTAGAGTTTGATTAAGTTAGGAAAGTGTTTATTACTTGAGAGTCAAGTTTGTAAACATATAAATAGGCTGCTAAGCCGTGAGTTTTATATACATCAATTTAGAGAAGCTTGTTGAAGCTTGTTTGAGTTTTTAGTTCTGTGTTCTTTTCATAAGTCTTTGATATCAGATTTTCTACACTCTTGATATCTGACTCGAAGAAACCGGTGCATATCCTAAAAGTCAAAACACCTTGAAGTCCCAGATTTAAGCTAAATAGGAAAATTAGTAGTAGCTTGGTGAATGACCCAGATTGGTTTTTTTCCCTCCCTTAGATTTTAAGCTTGAAGCTTCTCAACTTCGCAGAGGTCAATGACAAATTGCATTTCCATCTCTCACCAGTGACCTATTTTCCACTTGGCTTCTCTTGGTCACCTTCCGTATAACCTAGAAACATGAAAATAGTACTTTTGTTAGCAACACAAAACCATATTTATGAAACCATTGGCAAACATGTAGTATAGGATCAAATGTTACAAAGTCCACTTGATCTATCTTTGCTTTGAGAAAGCATTCCAAGAAACATTAAATCAATTTATGCATCAGGCCTTCAGTTTGATTCAAGTTAAAACTCATGTCATTTCCGTCTTACATACCCATCTTATATCTACCAATTTCAAAATAAGTTGAATTTGGTTATTAGATATTCATACCCATCATACTAGGTATTCACAACCACAACTGCCATGCTCCTTCATTGGACTTCCAAATGATTTTGACAAATAAAGGACCCAGATGGCCACCATTTTCCGAGGAAAGTTGATTCATAAATACTAGGGCTGTCAACGGGTCCGGGTCCTCCCGGATAGTACATGGCCCAGAACCGGACCCGGCATATCATCATCGGTTCCGGGTCCTAACGGTTTCGGTTCCGGTTCCATAATGTGTTGGCCCAGAACCGGACCCGTTTAAAGTCCCGGATACCCGTTGGGTATTAAAAAAACTATTAAAATCTTAATTTCTTTCTCTTTTTAACTTGAATATAAATTATTTTTATAAAAATTTATTATTATTTCTTTATTAATGTACTAAATAAATATTAAATGTAAGAAAAAAATCAAAAATCAAAAAAATTCAAAGCCGAAACTAGCAAAAATACCTATAATTTTGCTAAAAAAATGATCAAAAGGTTAAATAAACGGGTACCCGTTACCCGCGGGTATCCGACGGGTATTACCCGTTTGGACCCGTTAACATTCGGGTCCAATCGGGTAATTACCCGTTTGGACCCGTTAACATTCGGGTCCAATCAGGTAATTACCCGTCGGGTCCTAAGTTGCTAATGGGTCCAACTTTAGGACCCAGAACCGGACCCGATTTAGCGGGTTCGGTTCCGGGTAGCGGGTAACGGGTACCCATTGACAGCCCTAATAAATACCAATATTGAAACTTGGAGATCCAAATGATCCTTGCACTGCATATGAAACTAGATAAACTATCTTCTTGTTGCGATCCATATGATGTTTGCACTGAGAGGATAAATCATTATGTTGCGGTTTTCTTCTTGTTGCCGTTGATGCTCATAAATATCAACATGAAAAGACTGATATGACGAGGAAACTACTGTTGAAAACACATCGATATGACTAACAACAATAAGAAACTCAGAGGGGAGAATTTACATAGAATAGAACATACACACATCTATTAAAAAGACCCAAAAGTTTTTTTTTATTGATTAGCCTGATGCAAGTAAGTTTGCCTGCAAAGTAATTCTCAGTTGCTCAGAAACTGGCACATTTCTCTGTTGGTGAGGTCCGAAGAAGACTTTCACATGATTACTACAGTTAAGATTAAAGAAAATGTTGAGAACAGTCACTAGACTAGAATGCCAAAACAGTGATCATTATTGTATAATGTTTCCTAGATTTTCAGCTCCTAAGTCATTATAACTTAACCACACAATGATATAAACTATATCTCAAGATGAAAACAGTAGTACTAAGAATTAATATCTACAAGTGAACTAAATATATAGCGTCGTACACAGAATTAACAGTTACTAACAATGCTATACTGGTAGAATTACAAAGAAGAAATAAAGACAACATTTTATGAGAGAGAATTAAACTTAAAGTAGCATTAACTCCATAGCTATGGATGACAAGTAACTACTTAAACTTAAAGTAGCATTAACCTTAAGCTAAGCTTAAGTACACCCCTTAGCTTACACCAGACCTTAATCTGGATTATTACGAACCCATGTTAACTTGTGGCTAAACCAAAAAAAAAAAAAAAGTTTACACCCTTTAGAGTTACAAAATTACTATCATATTGCATATGAACTTATATTAACATGCAGAGTAAACGCTTAATACTGTTACCATAATGTATTGAACTGCCATCTTTGAGCCAAACGGGACAATTTGAAGCAGCTGGGTAAGGATTATTTCAACGGTCTATAAGGGGTGAATTCCCATTCTCAGCTGGAGGATAAATGTTAGCTAAATAGTGAGTATATATAATGACCCAGATTAGATGCGCTCTTGCTGTTAGGTTGTCAAACTTGAAGTATTTGCGGATCGACGTCCTTTACAAATTACATTGGATATTTCACGTGTTCCCTTCATTGATTTCTTTCTACTTGTCTTCTCTTGGTTACCTTCCATGTGCCTAGAACACATAGAAAACATTAAAGACGTTATTATCCAAAAGTAATCAAACAGAAAACGTCCAACCAGAAAATCTATTAGACGTTTATCAACAAATGTTAGTAGCAAATATTAATGAAACCATACTTATCAACGTACTACAGTAAGGACAAGCATGCATCATAGTGTCACATGTTCGGTCCACCTAATCATTTATTGTTAATTGATTGCTTTAAAAAAGAGTTATAAGAAAAATTAAAACATTTTATGTATCAGCCATCATTTTATTCAAGTGGAAACTAATTGCTAGTAAACCTTATAATTGGAAATGAAACTGAACAGACAGCATCATCCAGAGTACAGATAGTTACTAACAATGCTATACAGATAGAATTAGCAAGAAGGAATAGAAAGAACATATTACGAGAGAAAAATGAAGAAATTATCTTTCATGACGCCAAAAGAGACTTTGATTAACTACATAAGACAGCTCATCACTACTTAAACTTACACGACCATTAACCTTAAGTACACAGTCAAACTTTGAACGAGGCCTTAATGTGGATTATTACCAACCAAGCTTAACTTGGGCTAATCAAGGATTATCTTAAACCAATCCTGATTTGTTGCTAAGCCATAAGAAACCAACAATGTTTACAGACCTTCTAATAAAGTACCATTATTGCATAAGAACTTATATTAACAAGTGGAGTAGAAGTTTATTATTGTTACCGTAACGCTTTGAAATGTCAGAATTGAGCTAAACGGAAAGTTAGAAGCAGTTGGTATAGGATTATTTCGACAAATATGTCATGAATTCTAAACCAAAATCACACCTCCACATTCATTATACAAATATGTTATGACTTCGTTGGTCAGCACCTCTATAAAATTAAAAAACCACAGGATTCATATCTTCCTTTGACTTCTTTCACAGACAATGAATTTGAAGATAATTTTCACACTCTTTCAAGAAATGCTTACATATCTCCAATCCAGAATATTGGACATCCACCCTGGCCGATCCTTGCACTGCAGATGAAACAAGAGAAGCGAATTAAATGAGTCAATAAGTCTTCGTACTACTAACTTTGACCGAAAAATAAAATGAAATCAAATGAAGAGGAGTACGATCTTACGTTTGAAAGGAGTTATCATTATGCTGCAATCTTCTTGATGTTTTGATGATCATCAATGTCAAAAGCCATGGTCAATCGATTTGTAATGGTTTTTATTTTTCTGGCGGCAGAGGGAATAGGCGGAGAGGGAGGGGAAAAAGAAAACTAAGAATGTTAAGAATGCCCTAACTCGACTCAAGAGTCTAGAATCTAAATGGTAAATATACAAACAACTTAAAAAGTTAATAACTACACCCCTGTTATCACTACAACAAGATATACAAAAGTTAAAGCATTTCTGATTTCTCATTCATTTTGTGTTAAGAGAGCACATCTAGATTTTGACCCACCAAACGTATTTTTTTAGGTCACACAATTGCGTGACAAGTTCTGAACTACTATGATTGAAGTTGCAAATTTTAGATCATGAGGCATGTTTTAGTTTATGAAGCGAATTTTGAAACACACGGATAACAAGTTTTGTGTCACAACGAAGTTTTGGGTTAGAATGGTACATTTTGAACTAATTGCCGAACATGTGTGCATATTTCAAGTTAGTCATCTTCTTACTTTAGCTATTTGAGTAAGCATATCAACCTTACAACTTATAGAGCACCATACTACCGAAGAGAAAGGACAACTTGTGCATCTACAGTGTACAATTCATGTATTAGAGTGTCAATGAGATTCTCAGGATATAACTAAGGATCAAGAAGCAAATTAAGAATCACGTGACAGAAAAAGAATAAATTTTCAAATTTAAGATCAACGGACATATGTTCATGTCTATGTTATAAAAGGCGAGCGCCTTTGGCGCTTAAGCTCCAAAGGTTCTTTAAGCGTTGGGCCTACGCCTGGGAAAAAAAGGCTCGCAGGGGCCAATATGAAGTGTACTGTGTTTTTTTCTAAATCACGTGCCCTCTAGGCGCTCACCTTAGGCGCCCTAGGCGCTAGGCGCTGGGCTTGGCGCCTCACCTCACACAGCGCCTTTTACAACATAGGTTCATGAATACACGTGAGGAGAGAGAGAGTGTGAGGTGGTGCGATTTGAGGCGAATTTTCTTTTGTTGAGTTTTGAGGTTACTTTTCTCTTTTCTCCGTCGCGGACGGCGGAATGTCGACGGCGTCTGGTGGTTTTCGACCTCTGCAGACTGGCTCCGATGCTGTAGAGAATGGCCCTTCAGGAGCTCTTCCTAATACGTTGCTTCCTGGCAACGAATCGGGTTTTGTTGGTCAACCTAAGATGGTTTCTAAACCCTCTTCGTCTGACGAAACGTTGAAGTTTGGATCTATCACTTGGTCGGATTTTTTTGCTGAGAAGAAAGCTCAACCTAAGGAAGAAGAATTGAGGTTTAGAAACCCTGCTATTGTGAATGGGAAGAAAGTTGTATCTCATTCGTTGGCTGATTTTGATGATGATATTCAAAAATGCCAAGATTTGGTGGTAGGAGCCTTTGTAGGTAAGAGATCTGCATACCTGGCGGTGAAATATGCTGTTGACAAAGAATGGAAACTTAAGGGTGAGTTCAATATGACTTTACATGGTGAATCTATCTTTGTTTTTGATTTTGCTCTTAAAGAAGACCGAATTGATGTTTTGGAGAGGGGTTCTTTTTACATCTCTAGTAAATTATTTGTTATCCGTCCTTGGATCAGAAGCCTTGAGAAGGATTTAGAAGAACTGCTAACTATTCCAATTTGGATAAACATTAGGAAAGTTTCATGCATATATTTAGTGTCTCTTATTACATAATTCTATATTAAACTATAAATAAACAAGATAAAATTTATAATTTACCTTTGGCCTCAGAACTTTAATAATATAGAGATACCAAATACTTTGGCCGCACACCACAACCAACATACTAGATCCCATAACAAAAATCTTTGTAGCATTTTCTTCGTATTAATTTACCTTGCTAAGACTCTGTCTTTTCTCAGGTGTGTCACATTGAAGAGTTAGATAACTCAATCCATCGGCCATGAAATACATCCCAACTTTATTTAACATGGCAATAAAAGTTGTTTTCTTACGTTTGAGAGAAGATATCATCATGTTGTTTTCTTATTGATGTTGTTTGATGATCATTGACATCTGAAGCCATGATAGAATCGAGATCTGTGGTGGTTTTTGTTCTCGAGGCGGCACGTAATAGAGAAAAAAAAAGAGGGAGAGGCGGTAGAAACAAAAAATGATGCCCCAGAAAGCACAGACGATTAAATAGTAGGCCAAGTACTTAAAAGTTAATTACACTCTGGTTACACCTCTATAATATTCAAGATACCGAGCATAGTTTCGGATCAAGGAGAAAAACAAGAATAATAAATTCGTAAATTTTAGATCACGAGGCACATTTTGGTTCATGGAGGGGAGATTTTGAAATATTTGATGTCATGATGTAGATTTAAGTCACAATGTTCTTAGCGAACTTCAATTCTCCTAATGTTATTATTATACCAAGATTACCTCCTTTCTGCAACATGCATTCAGATTTTTATCCTTCGTAGCCTTTAGCAATAACATAGTTGGCTTTGGTGGGTTTTAGCCATCTTGTTATATAGGTGTTGAATCCTTAATCAAATCAGTTGCAACATTTTTTTCATTTTCACGGAATTCGAAATCAAAATTCAGGTGCAACCAATAAAAATTGGATTCTACGTATAGCAATATTGATCGACAAATTAAAATATACAACAAAAGGTTGTCACTTCTCAAACAACTACTCTTTGGGATACCAACTGGCTGCCCAACCCCAACTAATGCTTGTGATGGGTGTACTGGTAGGATTGTGTCGGCGAGGAGGAATGAAGGAATAGAGAAATAGAGATTTCGGGGCAGAAAAACAAATAGAGATGGGGAAAATGAAGTAAGTATTTTTTTTAAGTGTAAGCTTATTTCGGGATTTTCAAGTCCCAAATACTACCACCAAAATCAATAGGAGAATATGAACAAAAATGAAGTAAGTATTAATGGTGTGGATGACTAACCCAGAATCTATAGAACATTCTAAATTAAAATTAATAGGAGAATATGAACAAAAATGAAAGATCCAGCAAGAAGCTTCAAAGAGCTACTTATGAAGACCCATCACGGATGATACTAACCTCAGACAATGTTAATCCAAACAGAAAAGCGATTTTACTTACCTGCCAATTTCTTTTATGTAAAGATCTTCACAAAATAAACTAGGTGGAGACCTAACACAACAAAAATATCTTTTGAATCACTAAAGAGAAATTAAGGATTGACCTAATTACTATTGTTAATTGTTGGTGAGATAAACTGCGTCCAATCGTTAACTAAAATCAAAAAGATGATGCCAATCAGAGGATACATCTCCTCTCTGTGTTGAAAAGTAAAGAAACCTATATTGAAATCTCCGGTTAGATCATCAAGGTCATAAATAACTATAGTATAAAGAGATAGCCGGTCGGTGATTTCTTCCTCAATTCCTAACTCTTCCATGAAAAACAATAAAAAAAATAAGGAAATAGATCCCAGATCCCAATATCGAGACATATCGATGAAAGACTTCAGTTTTTCTGTTCCGGATATTTGATCAAGAGCATTACTGTCCGACTCACCCAAATAGTTTGAACCAGTCCTATTTAATGAGTTGAGTACGATTTTTGCGCTCCTCAAATCCCATTTTGCTCTCCCTCTAACAAAAATCGCAGCACATAGTTTGTAAAGGACTTTGAAGGGCCGGAGATAGTGGAACTATGAGATCTAGGTTTTCTTTGTTTATAAAAAAAAATTCTAAGAGAAACAATAATTTTATGTACCTACAGGAATCAAACCGCACATGTACCTGCATCTAAATTTGAAGGTCCACAAT
>JAJJWX010005283.1:0-158438 GCA_023529315.1 Papaver bracteatum
CCTTGCTCCTTTTGGCCGAAGTAAATACTATTCACATTCCTCCTCCAGGCTGTTGGATGATCATCTACAAATATTTCCCATCTCCTTGGGTGATTTTCTTTAGAGTGAATCTGTAGGATCAAATGCGCTCTTCATCTATATCAACATTTCTTCCACTCCTTCATCTTCTTCTATTGGGAACTTTCGGCCAGAATTCCGCCACTATGTGTGACTTCGTTGAAGTTTGTACATAAATATTTTAATCGAATTGATCTATTAGGTGTTCCATCTTTCGACTACCGCCCAACTCTCCTCGTATTCTTTAAGTCGATTCTATAGGGATTCTTGTTAGAACTTTTATCTTGTGATCTGAAAATAAGTTCTTAGTTTTTCGATGAATACACAGGCTAGAATCAACACCTATCTTTGTATAGTTCTTTCAAACGGCATTGAGTGTTTTGTCGACGTAAAAGATAAAGATTTTTCAACGCCATCATCTATCAGAAGCAACTTTGAACGGTGATGGCGTTTGGTGTGTCTGCGAGACAAATCGGTGGTTCTTCATTTGGTTGGGCTTTTGGAAATTGATAAGTTGATAAGATGCTCTTTTATATTTTGTAGGCCTGTTCGCATTCTTGTGTCCACGAGAATTTTGTTCCTTTTTCAAAAATATCGAAGAAGTATTTACATATATCTAGTAGATTCAAAAATGAATCTTCCAAAACTGCAACTGCCCATTAGGTTTTTACCCGTCTTTTATAAATCATCGGCGATGAATGTCAATATGGCTTGAACCTTGGATGGATCTACTTGATCCCTTTCTTGGACACGATGTGCCCTGTGAACTTGACTGACTCTATCCGAATATACACTTGCGGGATTTATTTTCATTTTGAATGCCCTCATCTGCTCGAAGATTTCTTTCAAGTCTTCAACATAGTCCTCGACTCCTTAGTTTTAATGACATGTAAATCGCGTGAGACCTCGACTTGTTGTGCACCCATTTTTGAAAATCTTTACTCCACCATCAGCTGGTAAGTTGCCCCTGCGTTCTTCAGTCCGAACGACATTCTCGTAGCAATACAAGCCTCTAGGAGCGAAAAAGGCCGTGTGCTCTTGGTCTTCTTCCATGATGGTATCAGATTGTATCCACAATAACCGTCCATCAAAGTTAACCTCTTTGTACCCTGAAGCTGACTCCACCATTTGTATATTGGGTAGAGGGAAACTATCCTTTAGGAGAAAGCCCATATTTAAGTCGCCAGAAATCTATGCATATTCTTGTTCACTGTAGTCTTCGTACTATCACCATGTTGGCTATCCATGTTGGATACTTAGCGGGTCTTATTATTCCCGAGTTTAGAATTTTCTGTAATTCTTGCTCTATTTGCTCGTGATAGGCAGTGGCTATTTTTCGTATTCGTTGCCTTATTGTCTTGATTGCTGGATTTATATCCAGTCTGTGGCATAACCAAAGGTGGTCTATCCTGCATCTCGTTCATGCCCCATGCAAAGATATCCTTTGTAATTCTTTCAACAGACTTTATCAACCTTTCCTCTTCACCGCCTCAATAAATCGTTCGATCTTCACCTTTTTGCTTATCTTCGCTGCCCAATTTATCTCTTGCGTTGGTTCTACAGCTTCACAAGTTCATGATCGGGTCTCCGTGAGGCAGACCCTTTAATTGTTGCACGGGCTCGTCCATATCTTCAGGACTTCACTTGGGATAGCCCATCCTTCTCTTGGTTTGACCATATACACCATTAATTCTTCTTCCCTCTTGCTTCTTGCACTCTCTTCTTTTGTTCCTTCGCTTTATCTTAATCATAGTTGTACATCTTCATCAAGTTACTCTCTGGATTCCTGCTGATCTCCGTTTATCTCGCCAATACCGCCAGCATAGAAATCGGATAGCTTGATGATACGTGGATGTTATTCCATTGATACCATGTATCCATGGTCGCCCAATCAAGCGTTGTAAGGGAGATTCTACATCCACCACACATATCGTTACCTCGGTATCAAGTTCCTCAAAGAAGCTTTTCACCACCAGCTCCTTTTGGCCCCGATGCTACTCCGTTAAACCCATAGATATTGTAGGTCGATGGTACCGAGCATCCACTCTCGGTATCCTGTTGCTTTAAATGCGTGGTAAAGGATATCCGAGTTCTATGTGTCCACCAAGATCCTATCTATTGCCCATCCTTTCTTTTTCTCCCAGAACTTTCTTCCTAAGTATGCTCACTAAGTTCAAAGTGATCACCAAAGGATCCGTGTGTGAAGCTCCTCCTTCCGGGCATCTACTGCCGAGAAATAAATAGTCCTTCTCTTGCACTCTTCTAGGGCTCTTTCTTTGCGATGTTGCATATCTCGTTTCCTTCAAAATCCCGTTTATGAACCCTTTGTAACATATTATCATGATGGAGTTGAAGTTTTGTATATTCTTGCGAGTGAATGATGGAGTTGATTTAAGTCTGTGTTCCTCTTTTGATTTTGATTATGTATACTTTTGATTGCTTTGATCACCCGGGAGGTGGTGGCGGGTATGGGTCCCGAATTTTCCAAGAAATGCTTGAGTTTTCCCTTTCAATTGGAAGTATTATTAAGTGGGATGTTTTCTGCAATCTTCTCAGGCGGTGTCCATGGAAACAATGATACTTGCAAAAGTCATTATTTCTCACACTTGACAAGGGCTCCACCCCAAAAATTTCCGGGGTGGAATTTCATTCATCATGACAATTGATTTCCCATATCTTATCGATAGTGGTGTTGAGTCGGGCAAACTACGTCCTCGAACTACGTTTCTTTCTCCCATATTGCTTCCCCGGTAGGTATCTTCGTGAGTTGCTAGGATTATCATCTGAACCATTCATAATTCCAAGGTTTGGGATCGATATACCTCTGGATGTTGATCTATCCATTCTTGGTCTCCACTTGGATACGCTGCAGAAGCTTCTCGGGTATTGTTTCCCAATGGTTTGCGTTCTCATATTTCATGTCTCCTTCTATCACATTTGTTATTCTCGGGCAGCAGACGCGAGTTTCCCTCCTTGGACTGAATTGGGGCTGCTTCAATTGCCTCCCTTTGTTTCTCTTCCAACGCCACATACTCCTCCTGATATTCTCGGAGTTCACTCATTGATATTGTGTTACGAATAATGAAGAGTTGTTTGTGCAAGAGGTCGGTTGGTATTAATGCGTTAGCGAAATGGATGATATTTCTCTCATATACCCTTCCCATGAGTTCACTACATACGGTTCTCCATCTCGTAGTTAGACTTCATGAAGTTTTCACTGCCCAGCTTTCTTAGCAAGTTGAACAAGGTTTCTATTCTTGGCCTTAACACGTTATTGCTTATGTAAGTTGTCGGGAATACTCTCTGCCAAATCTTTAAACGACGAGATTGAACCTTCTAACCCTTCGAACCACTTTGAGGCTTCCCAGGTTAAGCTACCGGGAAATATTGGCACAAAGATGTTTCATACACTACCACCATTAATGAAAGAGTGTCTTGTTTCAGTGTCGACTGCATTCCCTGTTCCGTTAATATTCTTTCGAAAGGTAGGCAATGAACACCTTCCTGGGATTCTTCCCTCTAGTACTTGTGTGAGAATGGTGATTTGTCACCCTTCCACGATTGCCTCGCCCAATCAGTAACCTTCCTTCCTTCGTGGATTATTGAGTAATGCTTTCATTTCCTGTATTTCGTTCAGTACTGTCTGATTGACTTCGTCCCTTCCTTCTTCTCGTCTTCGTTTTCTCCTCCTATTACTTCGCTCACCATCACCTTCTCTCATTTCTTTCTCTTGTCCCCTTCTCTCTCGCTTCTGTATCTCTCTTCTTCCTCTGCATACTTCCTTGCTTCCTCCCGCCATCCGTTGTTCTCTTGTATCTTTGCTCTTCCCCTTAGATCTTTCCTCCCTCCGGATTCTCTCTCATTTTCTCTTCGCTTTCTTCTTCCCAAGTCTCTCCTCCTCCCGAGTTCTTTCTTCCTCAAATCGTCGTCTTTGGTCTTCTCATCTTGTTTCCTCCAAGGCTCTCCTCAAAGAACCTTTCTTCGCTGCTTTCTCTTGACGTCTCCTTCTCCGTTCTCCTATTTCTCCTTCATGTTCATCCCGAGGCACTTCCCCTCCTTGGTTCACGTTTTCTCCCATACCAGCTTTCACCTCAGCATCTCGAGCAATTTCTTCATCAAGGTTGTTGTTTCGCTGTACCAAGATCGCGTTTTGCCTCATGAGTATGGTTCTTTTCTCCATTAGAGATCTCTCCCTTTCCCTTTATAAGCGCAACACCTCTCTGATCTGCTCCAATGTCATATTTTCTTCACCGGCAGTTTCCCCTCCGTTCTCTTGCAGAGGTTCTTCTTCTACCTCCGTTTCAGCATTAACAGTATGGATCAATCCTTCCCGGTAACGTTCATCCTCTTCCTGTTGGATCTCACCATTCCTTCCTCCTCTGCTTTATGTTTCACCTGTTTCCATCCCGCCTCCTCTTCCTGCTAGACGCAAGATTCTCCTTGATGCGATGAGATGCCGTGCTCGTTCCGGTACTCTTGCCATGGACAACCTGTTAAACTTTCTTTCTCCGATTTACCGGTTGTTGACCAGATCTGGATTTCTTTCCTTCTGGTCAGCAGGTTTCAGATCTACCTTTCCTATTTTAGCACTATCAGGCTTCCTTGACCACTATTCTTCAGTTCTTGCAAAGTAACAACCCACTTAGTGATTTGTGTGATAACAGATTTCCCAAACAATCTCAAGTGAGACTAAAATCTCAACATGAGATCCCTGTTTCTCGGCGCCAAAATGTAACTATGAAAATCCATAGTTACACCCATTCTCGAATTAGATAAATACAAAGTTGAATAATAACGAGTTTATACACAAATCTTCTTCTCTTTTATTAAAATCCTTAATACCTTAGGTTACAATTCACTCAAGAACACTCTAGATCTAGACTGCTCTCTTACAAAAGTCCTCTCCCTCTCTCTCCAATAATGTCCCAACCCCTTATCATGAGGCTAAGTCTCCCCTTTTATAGGGCAAAACTACATAATGGAACACAACTCGATTTATCTCGGACTGACGCTTTTATCTCGCTCTGAACAACTTTTACGCATACTTTTTGCCTTAAATATCGGTTCATGTCGGGGACATCTGTCCCTTTTCTTGAATAACAATCCTCACTTCGAGTTATTACTTCGGGAAACCTCACTATTTCTTGGACAACAAGTCATACCTCGCGCAATCGACTTCATGCCCCTTCCCTTTTCTTGTGCAGCAATACATACTTCATTAAATGTCTTCTCGAGCAAGTTAGCTCTACCTCGCCAGATGTCTTTCCGAGCAATGTAGATCTACCTCGCTAGATATCTTTCCGAGTAATGTAGATCTACTTCGCTAGATATCCTTCCGAATAAGTTAGTTCTCCTTTGCGGATGGGACCTCGTTAGGGAAAATCTGTCAGTTGATTAGACTAGTCACTTACACTCTTTCGGAAGTGGTGAATAATATCTTTCTCGAAGATTCTTCTCATTATCTCGCCCAATCTTCCTCGGACACGTGGCGAAGTGATTTTCTGTACCTACACTCCCATTCAAAAATTCCTTGAGCTTCTTTGTAGAATGAAGGCTCAAGACCAATCATATTTCTTTCTTCTCTCTGCATTAAAATTCCCCCTTTTCTCGATCAAAAAAAAAAATCCTGAAAGAAAACATGATGTGACAATACTAAGATTTAGTTGTACCTTGTAATCTTTTAAATAATTTGGTTCCTTTATTTCTCTCGTTGACATCCTACGAAACCTTCCTTGCTGATTTGAGTTTGAAGTGTTAATCCTCTTGTTACTTGTAGTGTTAACATTAATTGAATTGTTGTCATCAACTGAAATCACTTGGGTACTTTCAACTTTCTCCTTCCACATCTACAAGGTCGTCGTCATCATATTCCAACCTGGTAATTTCATTATATACAGTGTAATATGTCGATACCTCATTTGAACATTACATCTCGAGAAGTACATAGCACACTTATTAATTTCTGGATTCATACATTTCCACCCTTTCCTATATGGATCATAACCTACAAAAATGCACTTCTTTGCTTTTGGGTCTAATTTAGTTATGTTACTCTTAGAAACATGCACATAACAAATAGACCCAAATACACAAAAAATAACTCACATCTGGCTTTTTATTAAATAAAATTTCAAATGGAGATTTTTCAGGACCTGGTGTTTGAGGGTGAAAATGGTTTCTGCTGATTTCGGTAATTTCGGGTATGTGAGTGAGAAACAAATTTAAACCATAAACAATATACTGCAAGGGATTCGAGAGATCAATCTGTACAAGTCCAGCCTAAACCAAGAAATGGTCGTTCCAGACTTTCCTCGGTCACAAAGTGAAGGATAATGGGTTGGTTTTGGGGAGGGAAGCAAGGAAAGTGACGAGACCATAATAGTTGATTCTGGAAGAGTAGTTTTGTTACTACGTACGACTTATATCAGAGAAGTGGGAAGGCTACCAAATGGTAAACTAGCAAGTATTATCTGAGTGTTGTATATTCCCCGAATGAACTTGTTGTTATGCGGAAATAGGTAAGACCTATTTATACAAGTCGAAGTGAAACATACTCTCGTCGTTAAGGAATGAAAAAATAGGTAAGTAAATGGGAGGAGGTGGTAACGTTTAGCGCATGGAATTGATTTTCCATAAAAAGGAACGTTTCACCATTAACACCCTATATTTACTAATTGTATCACCCTTATGACACTTCCTTATGACGGGCATAGTGTACGCCGCAAGCTGTAAACCACCAAACCAATACCCAAAGAGGATCCCCCAGTTTGTGATATGTGTTGATGTCTCGAATGTTTTGTGGAAAACATGTAGCATATTTTTGTTACCTGGCAAGTCGAGCTTGGGAGACTCGCTAGCTTGGTGACCTTCAGCGGCTAGGATTTTCTCCTGATATTAAAGGACGACCGTTGATTATCGCACGCCTTCGTTTTGGTAGCCATATAGGGAAAGCCAGCATGGTGGCATGGCATGGTTTGGCGTGGCCAAACTTAGGGTTTCGGGCCAAAGGTTACCATACGTTGTCTGGTAACCTTGGATGGCTAGGATTTTCTCCAGGGATTGAAGGGAAACCGTTGATTGTTGCACGCCTTTGTTTGGGTAGTCGTGTAGGGAAGGCCAGCATGGTGGAGCGTCTAGGTTGGCACGCCGTTGGCACATAATGCGGCTAGCATGGCTAGGGCCAAGGCAAGGTGCAGTTTGGCTTGGCATGGTGGGGTCAGGGGTTTTCCATGGGCGCATGGTGCGGCTAGCTTGGGTAGGGCCAAGGTAAGGTGTGTTTGTCTTGACATGGCGGGGCCAAGGTTTTGGCATGGACGGGTTATCTTGGAATGGTGTGGCTAGCATGGCTAGGGCCCAAGCAGGGTGCGTTTGGCTTGGCATGATTGGGCCAAGGTTTTGGCATGGACGGTTTGGCTTGGCATGGTGGGGCCAAGGGTTTGACATGGGCACATGGTGCGTCTAGTTTGGCTAGGACCAAGGAAGGGTGTGGTTGGCTTGGAATGGCGGGGCCAATGGTTTTCCGTGGGAAAATTGTGTGGCTATCTTGGCTAGGACCAAGGAAGGGTGCGGTTTGTCTTGGCATGGCGGGGCCAAGGGTTTGGCATGGACGGTTTGACTCGACATGGTGCGTCTAGCATGGATAGGGCTAAGGCAGGGTGTGTTTATCTTGGAATGGTGGGGCAAAGGGTTTGGCGTGGACGGTTTGGCTTGGCATGGTGCGGCTAGCATGGCTAGGGATAAGGCAGGGTGTGGTTTGCTTGGCATGGTGGGGCCAAGGGCATAGGGGCGCGGCTAGCATGGTTGGGATGTCTTGGCGCGTTGAGTGTGGATGGCATGGTTTCCATTGGCACATGGATGAAGATAGCATGGTTGGCATGCCTTCGCACGGTGGGTATGGATGGCATGGTTTTTCACTGGCACATGCAGTGTGAAAATTAGGGTTTTGGCCTATCGAAGCCCTAATTTGCATAAAAAAAAAGAAACTTGGAAATTTTCTCGCAGACAAATTAAAGGGTTCAATAATTATGCTTGGTTTGGAAATTATTATTCAAGTTTTGTGACGTCACTATTTCACTAGAGTTTTACGATTTTACCCCGAAGCTAAAAACCACCATGAACATTAAGTCCCCTACTTAGCTTGGAACAGGTGCCTTATTACGCGGTAAGCATATGATGGTGACAGACGGAGACAGAATTGAAATGTAAATCATGCAAGTTGGTCAGGAAAATCCATCTAACCTCTTTTTTCGGGAAGCAGTCAGAATCTAGGATCCTTGTGTTTGGGCAGCTTTGCGTAGATTCTTTTTGTGGTGTTGACCGTGAAGTGGTGAGATGGGAAATCATAAGTTCATTTTGGCTACTCATCATCTTGACTGGGTCAGGGAACCTTATGATGCTGACTTGGACAATTTGTTGGTATTGGCAAGTCACGGCACAGACGGCTTGGAGAGGCAAAGCATGCGCGGTTTGGAGAGGAAAATCAGAGCGGACGGTTCGACATGTGGGGCAAAGGCATGGAGTGGTCTTGGAACGGCGAAGCATGGTGGATGGCTTGGCATGTGGGCTAAAGAAATGGCGAGGATAGCCTTGGTGTGGTAATTTTGTCTTCGCGGAAAGATTACCTCTTTTCCTTACTTGGCTAAAAGTAGGAAATCCTTTCCTTGTTCAAAACTCCCAAGTATCACGCATTTTTCGAGAAATAAGTAGAATCCGTGATCCTCGTGCCTGGAAGCTTTGCATAAATCCTTCTTGTAGCGTTGCCGATCAGGATGCGGAGTGATGGAGGCTGGTTGAGATACAAGTTGTTGGATTTAATCTAGCATGGTTTTATGTCTTCAGGGCTAGGTTTTGGAATGTGAGGCAGAGCCGCTAGCGTAGACTTGGTTTGAAAGGAAATCATTATCATTGGTTAGCTTGAAATATCCGTTGACCTAGTATTTTGTTGTCATAGAAAAGGCGCGAACTGCTTGGTGAATGTGCAGACTACTTGGAAAAGGTGCAGACTGCTCGGCACGGTGGTAGCTTGTCTTCGCAGGCCTGATTGCCTATCTTTCTTACTTAGCCAAAATAGGAAATCCTTTCCTTATTCAAATTCCGAGAGTATTATGCTTTCCGCGTTTCTCACCAAATCCTAATCATCTTGTATGGACATATGTGAAGCTTTCCTTATATTTTCTGGTAGAATACGGTTTAATTAAAATCTGACGTCACGCCTTAATTCACGGCCGGTAGAAGTCTTTCATTTTCGGGACCTTATTGCCCTGCTGTTTATAAGAAATGATCTTGGATCCCTCATTCGCATTGTGTCATCTTGAAATCGTTCCCATTTTCTTTTCGGGTATCGTCTCGTGTTTTCCTGGTTTCCCATTTTGTCTTCTTTCTTATGTAGGTTGGTGCAGATTGTGGTGAAAACTTATCCTTTTATTTGTTTTTGTAGCGCGTAATGGGATCTTCCAGCGATGATCAGACCCCTAACTCTTCGGAGAGAAATTTTGGGATCGACAAAAACTAGTTTTCTTCTCATGAGGAGGCATTAGATAAAATTGAATCTCTATTCCGTGAAGATGCCGAAATTACTCGGGACATACCTTCTTCCTATCTAGGCGAGGTGCGGGTGTGTGTCCACAACATCTTGGCTTCGGTGAACATGGAGGAAGAGTTGGAAGATGACGAAGTATCCCAGTGCATTGAGAGGCTTCAGTGTAAGAAATTCTTCATGGCCAGGTGCTAAGAGAGAACAGTCCTCCTCCTGGGTTTAAATGGTAGAAACGAGTTTCTAAAACTCATTAGAGAAGGCCATCATAACTTCCCTATCTAAGACAGTGCCATAGTTCTTGATTGATGCGGATGGATCAGAGAATCCTATCAGAGGTTGCTGACGAGATTTTTGAGGAAGATGGCTGGGTTGACGATGAAACTGAAACAACTTACGAAGAGGACAACGAAACTGTTGTTAGTGACGTAGGGGGAGTCATAGTGGCCTATGTTGTGTCAGCTTTTGAAGCAGATGTCGGGAAGAATACGGGTGTTGTTGTCACTGAGACGGTTTCCAGATGGGATGTTGAGGTATCGGCTACTGCCGATGCTGCTTTCGGATGGAACATTTATTTCCCGAGAGATTGTTGGGGAAAGTTCTTGGAGAAGCTCTGACAGAGGAGTTGTAAAATCGTGCGTCTGCTTTTGATGACCATTTCCCCTTTTTTTGTTGTTGTTTCTCTTTGTTTCATAGACATCTTGATGCTTTTGCAAACTTATTGTTATCTTCTTTGTATTCATGGAGAAGTTAGGGCTTCGCCAATTAGCATCCCGCTTGCGGTTTCACACCTTTGAATAAAACTTGTTATTTGAAAGACCTCAATCTTTGATTAGAACAGGTTTTTCGACCTTCCGTTCCCTTCAAAGCTCTTGAGTAATTGAATAAGGCATTTCATGTATGTTTTCGGCTTTTCTGGTCATAATTTGATGGTTAATAATTTCTTGAGCTTCGATAGTGAATGGATCGTATGTAGACTCCCATTCCCCAAGTGTAGTTTGCATGTTTCCATCTTGTGTGGTCATTGGGTTTTACCATGATAGGGATATAACCATCGTGTGTTCGTACTTGTGATTTTGCTACTTCTTCCACGTGCAATTGAAAATATGTAGGAGTACGGGTTATATTTATAGTGATTGTTTCCATGGTAAAACTTTGTCGATATCAAAAAACTGGCGGCAACAGTTCTTGGAAGCATATGTGATTAGCATATACTGTCCATGAAAGTTAAGGGATTGACTAGATGCGTAAGTGAGAAAACTGTCTATGACCACAAGCTTTGGTGGGATGGCACAGAAGGCGGACATGACTATGAAGATTGGCTGGCTGTGATCATGATCCTTGAATTGGGGAGCATGGTGGTACGACCCTTTGCAGAAATAAGCGGCGTTGAAGCAGCTTCTGCTCTTGGAGAGGATGTTAAAACTTAGGTAGCCAAACACTAAAGTTTCGGTTCGGATCCTGGAGTATCTTATGGTGAGAACGCTGAAGCGGAGAGCGATTCTTTGAAAGCGAGCGTTAGGCTGAAGCGGTATGCCAGGTGAACGTTGAAGCGGAGCGGCTGCGTTAATCAGTGTCTTTATCAAACTGGACACCCTTCAAGCGAACAATGGTTAGGAATCCCCGTTCCTTTAATCAATCGTGATTTCGGGGAGAGGTTGGGGTTTGAGAATGGCTTCTGCAGTTTGTAAATAGTTTCTTTCCGATGCAGTGCGGTTGAGGGCTGCAAATATGCCTTGACGTTGTGCCTTGAGGAAATATAGAATCACACATAAAATTCCCATCATAGACTGCACAATTTTGTGGGCGATGTCCCCATAAATCATGCATCTCCTGACAGGAAGAGAGTATTTGTGAACTCAGGGGGTTGTTGATTTTGTTTTCCTCGATTTTGGAGAAGCCATTCCTGATCTTTACGTGTTATGAAATTGGATTGTTGATTCCCTTATACTGGGCGTTCAGAAACAACGCTGGAGGAATGCAAGCTGCTAGTGCTGGGAAGATGCAAAATGTTAGCGCTGGATCGGCTTGGAAATGACGCTGGCTTGGCACGGCGTTGGTGATAAGCACGCAAATGCTACATTTTATTCCCATATTTATATTAGCTAGGACTCAATAATTTGTCTAATGACAATATTTTAGTGCTTTCATAGAAAGTACATACAAATCGATCATTCAAAGATAAATGATGAAGGCTGACTAAAAAGGAATTTGCGACTCAAAATACCTATGCCTCAGTTCATGGCACCAAAAGATCATGAGTTAACTTGGATTCCAGTGCCATGTTATTTCAATTTGATAGCTGCCACTCATGGACAGAGATAAAATGGCAAACAAAGAGGTGCTTCTTTTTATTACCAAACATGTGAAGCCCACTGAAGATTAAAAAAGAGTGAGACGTGTCTCGTTCCACCATATCTGGTTACGTATCAAAACAAAGAAAAAATATTTCTTTTTCCTTTCAAGAAGTTGGTGGTGTCATGAGAGGAAATGGGATCTGAGCATTTAACTAAGTGATCTGCCAGGATCGGTACTTAAAGGTTCTTTTGTATTAAAGCCGGAAGACCAGCTGAAATGGTTGTGATCTTTTGTCGTTGTTGGGGCGATGACTACGCAAGGAAGAATATGTTTTGATCTCCAACTGGTGTTGATGGTAGCTGTATGGATCTTGGAAGTGAACGGATATGAAATTATGCTACGAGATGCCCTGAACTCACGGTCGATTGAATTGGGAGTTATTCACGCTTTGTAGTGAGACAAGAAACTAGTGCATAAATCTGAAGAAATATGTATACGTGTGTTTATGGTGGTCTTTAGTTAAGGGTTAAAATCGTAAAATGCTAAACCCTAGCAGACACTTAAAACAAGCATTTACTAGGCACATTAATAAAAGCTATTAATATGTCCCTAATAATTACTAGGTATATTTTTTCAAATTAGGGTTACGATTTAACCAAACCCTAATTCACCCGCATGCCAATGGAAAATTCATGTCATCCACGCCTAGTCCAAGCTAGCCACGCCATGCCAATCGCACCGTGCCATGGCCCTAGCTATGCTAACCGCATCTCTTGTGCCAATGACAAATCATGCCGATACACACCCTACCGAGCCAAAGCATGCCAACCATGCTAGCCGCACCCGCGTGCCAATGGAAAATCATTCCAGAAACGCATAGCCTAAGCTAGCCGCGCCATGCCAATCACACCATGCCATGGCCCTATCTATGCTAACTGCATCTCGTGTGCCAATGGAAAATCATGCCAGCCACACCCTGCCGTGCCAAAGCATGCCAACCATGCTAGATGCACCACGTGTGCTAATGGAAAATCATTCCAGCCATGCCTAGCCAAGCTAGACGCTCCATGCCTCACCATGGCCCCTCATGTCGCGCCTTCCCCATGCGTCTACAAAATTGAAGCCAGGCGCCCATCAACGGTTTCCCTTCAATCCCAGGAGAAAATCCCCGGCCGTATAAAGTCCCCTCATGACTTTATCCCTAGCTTGGTCACGTGACTAGACAATCTAGCCGCACCATGACCACCATGGCCCCTCAAGCCGTGATACCATACTGGCCTCCCCCATGCGGCTTCCAAATTGAAGCCAGGCGCCCATTAACGGTTTCCCTTCAATCCAGAGAAAATCCGGCCGTATAAAGTCTCCTCATGACTTTATCCCTACCTTGGTCATGCACCTATCCAAGCTAGCCGTGCCATGCTAAACACGTCTCACCATGGACCTTCATGCCGCGCCACCATCTGTCCTTCCCCGCAGCGGCTACCAAATTGAATCCAGACGACCATCAATCTGTTGCCCTTCAATACCAGGAGCAAATCCTGGCCGTATAAAGTCTCCTCATGACTTTATCCCTAGCTTGGTCACGCACCTAGGCAAGCTAGCCGCGCCATGCTAAACACGCCTCACCATGGCCCTTCATGCCGCGCACCCTACTGGCCTTCCCCATGCGGCTACCAAATTGAAGCCAGACGACCATCAACGTTTGTACTTCAATCCCAGAAGCAAATCCTGGCCGTCTAAAGTCCCCTCACGATCATAGACTCAAAAACATAGCTTGGTCGCGCACCTAGCGCCCATGGAAATACCTTGGCTCCTCATGCCAAGTATGAAAACACCCAAGACGTACCACCCTATTGGACCATGCTACACGGTTACCAAAGAGAAGGCATGCAACGATCAACGGTTGCCCTCCTTTCAAGATGCAACTTCTCGACCGTCAAAGGTCACCTGGCTAGCAAGTTCCCCAAGATCGACTTTCCAAGCTACAACAACGTTTTATATGTCTTCCAAAACGTTCGAGACATCAACACAAACTGGGGGATTCTCATTAGGGTTTTGGTTTGGTGGTCTATAGCGTGCGGCACACACAAATGCCCCGTTTCAAGATAGTGTAATGGGAGTAAGGCGGTCAGTAAATGAAAGAAGCAACGGTGAAACGCTCCTCCATAATGAGACATCAATTCTATTAAATCCCATCAATGCCAGGTGTTACCACCTCTTCCCATTTAACTCACCTGTTTCCTTCTATTATGAGGCCAGAGTACGTTTCTTTCTTGACTTGTATAAATAGGATTACCTATTTCCACTAGAGCACAAGTTCTTGTGAGGAGAAAATCACCGCACTTAGAAAAAAACTCTTGCTAGCTTTCCCAAAATCTTTCACCTTCTGATACAAGTCAAGTGCTACTCTAGAATTATTCTGGTCTCAACACTCTCTTCGCTTCCCTCCCTAAACCAGCCCTTCTCCTTCACTTTGTGACCGAAGCAATTCTGGAACGACCATTTCTTGGTTTAGGCCGGACTTGTACAGATTGATCTCTCGAACGTAAAATTACTCCTTTCCAGTACATTGTTTAGAGTTTAAACTGTTTCTCACCTTCACACCTGCAATTACCAAAAACGGTAGAAACTATTTTCACCAATAAACAATTGGTGACCACAGTGGGAGGATTGATCTATTGGTTATAATGTCAATTTTAGACCGTCAATCTCATTCTTTGACCCTATGCGTCAAGATGGTAAGGGAAAGCGGCTCACTCCACTCGACGACTCGATTATCAGTCATGACACGACAAGGGATGGCTGGGGACTCCCCAAGGGTTAGAAGCAAAACGGTCCGCCGAGGGATTGATGGCTTGGTCATTATACAACTCAGCAACGATTCGGAACACTAGGGACTTCCCTCAGCCATATTTTCAACAAAAAAAAAACTTGGTCCTTCGCCCGGAAAGTTAATTTTCATCAGAAGACCTGAGAAACCGAGTAAGTCTTATTCTGGAAAAATACTAGGTCTGCTTTTTCAAGTTTTGACAAAACCTATAACCATGTTCCATCTCGTGTCATCTACCAACACACGGTTCCATATCCCACTTGGGACGTGTGTATCACTTTCATTCGTACCCATTTCAATTCTAAACATTTATCCAAAAATATATAATCAAAAATTGTCAAGGTAAATTTGGTCCATCAACCCCAGAAAAACCAGAAAATCAAAACCATAAACCGGCGTCCCTTTTGCCTTAAAAAAAAAACTGAAAGAAAGAGGTCCAGAAGATAGATATACATTCAAGGAAAGTTTTCCAACAACGGATTGCTCCTCTTGGCGAAGGATTTCTTGGTGCTCTTGAGAGCCGCCCTTTTCAATTTCAATTTCCAGCACAATTTCTTGAATTCTGCTTCATGCTTCTTCACCGTATCCGCAGATGGACCTTCAACTATTTCTCCCAGCAACCTTTCAGCAGCAGAGAGACCTTTAACGAACCAAGGGATGTTGAATTTGAAGCCCATCCACATGTCTCGATGGAACTTTTAGCTCGATATTACGTCCTCAGAAACCATGTAACCAATCACATTGTGCATCTCATCAATAAAATACAAGGCCTCCTCCACACGCTTGACCAACGCATGTCGACTAGTGATCTTCTTAGTCGTGGCAATATGACCGTAATTTTCCCAAATCTTGGTGTACAATGTCGCATGTTTAGCGGGCACGCTAAATCCACCAATCAATACATGACCCAGGAAAGGGGCCAGATACATAGGATTAAAGGTGGCACCTGCAACTGAACCAACAACTGGAAGGAGATCCCTAACTAAAATTTCACCCTCTGAAGCACCCTCCTCTACCTGAGTCGCGGTGACTCCCTCAAGACAATAAATTTCCATGTTCGAATTGCTGGCTAGTGCAGTTTCCGCAGTAGAAATTTTGTTTACGTCTTCGCTCTGGTGGTCTTCCCCTTCAAGATCATCCTCAAGAGCCAATTCGTCCTAAAAAATAAATCAAGATTTAGTTTGCTGCAAATAAAATAATAATAATAATATGGAGGGGACTCACCAATTCAGTTTCAGATTGACCAGACGAAGATTCAACACTGCTATCGGAAGAATTTCTCTCACCACCACCAGACTCGGAACTTTCATCCTTCTCAGATTCTTCATCACCATGGATAGGCTCACCCTCGCAATCCTCTGTCTCGAAAAGCGATGTTTTATGGCTACTTGCAAGTCTGTCAAAGGCGTTTGTGTTGCTGAAACCCTGGTCGAAATACAAATACGCCTTCTCAAAAAATAAATAAATATGAAATAGACAGAAAAAAGGGGAAGGGAACATAAACGATCCAAGCTAAGTCGATAAGAGAGCCGGACATACCCGCATGTTGGATGAGCTAAAAGACGGCAGAGCCATGGGATCCGACTGAAACCTCCTGCACGATTCTTAGATATTCGCTCCTTCACTTGGGGACGGTCCATGTCTGGACCAACAAATTTTCTTTTGGTCGAAGAGACATCCCTCAATAACGGATATTTCGCTAAAACCTCGATGGAAGGCCTACCGCAGGTATTCTTCACTTACAGACTTCACAAATTCTCGGATAACAAGAAATTCATCCCCGCCAAAATGTGTTATATTTGGAGGTCGTTGATGGACTCTGTTCCCCGAGAAAAAGAAGACTTTTACCCGGAACAAGAACACTGACATCAAGAACAGTCGATAACAGAGTTTCTTGAACAACTGGCTGGCAAGCAATTGGGACCCCTTGGTTAAAACCCATATGCCGAAAGCAGCCGTATCAATCTTTTAAGAAATCTCTTTGCAAGCTCGGAAAAAAAAAGATGGCACGTGACCGGGTGTACAGCTGAGTATGAACACCATCTCTCCAACGCTCAAACCCTCATCATCAGAATACAAAGACATGTTCAAAACAGAAGTGAAGGTGCTAACCTGTAAGGAACCGTAATCACGTCGACGTTGTTAGACCGGTCAAGAGATGATCAAGTGACAATTTAGCTGATAATAACACGATTAGTTTAACACGAACGTTAATTATAAGGAAGTAATCTGACAATGATTTGGATTCGAAATTGGTTTCATTGAATTGGTATCGAAAAGTTATGCGAAATAAACTACTCGAAAGTATCGTTTAGATATCGGATGAAGATAATTTATTAAATTATTTTCGGAGGGTAAAATGGTAATTTTGGACATTACCCTTGTGGATGCACGTGTCAAAGCGAGCGGGTGTGCCACCAAATTTGCTCGGGCTCATCTACACCTCACCGAGAAGATTCATTCTTCTTCATTCTTCTTCTCTTTACATTTTTTTTTTTCTTTCTTGTTCTTCTTCTTCACGATTTTGAGAGAAAATATAGCGAATTGGTTGATAAGAATCAGGTTATGATTTGTATAGATAATGGAGGAGTCGAGTTTTTTGTTGATGAAGAAGAAAATAAGAATCAGAGTTAAAGTTTTCTGAAGGATGAAGTTTGATTGAGGTTTTATGGAATCGATTAGAGTATTGAGTTCCTGTTAGATGAAGAACGAATGGGTTAAGATTTAATTAAAGCTCTGAAGCTGTTTGGAGGTGAAATTGAGAATTAGGGTTCCTACTGTTCTTCCCCAAATTAGAATTAGGGTTTGTAAGTAATTCATAAAAGATGTTGAAGATATAATTGAAGGTTTAGGGGATTTATTGAAGTTGGGTTTATCACGAATTAGAGTTTGAGTTTGAAGAATAGATTGGAATCGGTAGTAGGGTTTGGTTCTATTTTAATCAAGGTGGGAATTGAATTAGGGTTCATTGGTTGAGTTTCAGATGAAGAGAATAAATTGTGACGAGAGAGTAATAAGCGAGAGGAAGGTTACTGAGTTTGTGTTAAGGTTAAGAAGAGGGTGTAGACAAGTTGAGAAATCACAGATGTAGAAGATGAAGTGGTTGGTAATAGTTTTGATACTGATGTTCTGAATAGAGGCAGTGAAGAATAGTTTGATTTCAATTTCTCCAACAAGAGCGATTTAAGGTAATTTTTCTTCTCAGTAGATTAGTGAAGTGTTTTACTCTCTTTGATGAAGTTATAAATGTATTTGAATTGTGTTGTATAATCACAGTAATGGGGAAGATATGGTGTTTCTATATTTGATTGTGCAATGAATCGAGTTACATGGATTGTAGAAGTTTGAAAGTGCAGGCAGTGCAGGTATTGATATGATTTGATTTGAGAACATGGTCATGTTAGTTGGCCCGGGTGTGTGCGTGGGATTGGAATTGGAGTTTGGAAATGTGAATGGTGGTTAGGGTAGTACTGTAGGACTGGATTGTTTATGTTTGAACTGGTAATTGGTGGTGATTGCAGTTGAAGAATGTTAACTAAATTGGGTTTTAGGAATGGAGTTATTGTTCATAAGTTGAATTGCAGATTGTAATGAAGCTGTAGATACTAGTTATGAGGTAATTGTTCTTTAAATATGTTTAGTAAAGTTATTTAGTATATTTGATTGAATATATGTGTTATAATTGAAGCTAATTTGGAAATGAATATGAAGTGGAACTATTAGGGTGTTAAGGTTGAGATGAAGTTAAGATAATTCAGTTGGAAATTAAATTACAACTGAGTTTAGAGTGAATGGATTTTTCTTCTAATAATGACACATATGTTGATTTCTGATACAGTTCAGTGTGTATGTATGAAAAGGATGAGAATGGAAATGTACATTGGTAGTGTTGTTGCAGGGGAACTGAGATTAGATGTTTGAAAGAGTGTTTATTGAGATTGTGGTGGTGGTATGTTTTATTGTATTGATGCAGTGGTGTCTAAAGTGATGTGTAATCCAAGATGAGGGTTCTGTTGGTTAGAGATGTGTTCTTGGGTGTATTTGTACGGATTGATGGCAGTCTCTATGAAGACTTGTAACTGCTATTGCAGGTAAACCGAGTTTATGGTTGTAAATTAGTTACGAAGTTTACATAACTTAAATGTATGTTTGTAATGATTCAGATGAAGTAGTCTTTGTGTTTAATCTGATAGAATTGAGGGAATGAAGAAGAATGGTGATTGTAGAGTTGTAATTAGTAGTTGCTGTGAAAGCTTGGAACTGATGCAACTGCAGGTAAACTTGGTTTATATTTGTAATTGGAATTTAAAGTATAAATTGAATGTATATTTTTAGTTCGGTAGAATTGATATGTTAATGAGGTAGAGTTAGAAATGAACTGATGGCATGGAGGATTTTTATTACTCAGTTAGAGCTTAGTGTAGTTTATAGAGTCTTGTGATACACCAGTATGATGCAGTTCAACCTTTGGCTAGTCTGACTGAATTGATTCAGTCTGAGTCAGTCTTGTTTAGCTGATTCAGTTTTCTGATTGAGTTGAATCGATGTTGACTCACCGAGTTACCCGAGTTGACTCAGTTGGCTTGACCTTGACCATTGACCATTGACCCTGGACTTTGACTTGACTTGGACGTTGACTGTTAGTTGACTCTTGACTGTTAGTTCAACCGTTAGTGACCGTTAGATTGACCCAGTTGGGCCAGGCCCTTATTAATGGGTTTGTTTAAGTGGGCTTGGGCTTTAGACTAGTTATCTTATATTGATGTTTTGGACCACTTATGGTCCGAATTGACCTTTGGCTACTTCTAGAAAGTTGTATACATTCATAAGACTTAGATAATAGATTATAGAACCAACCTAATTGAATTAGTAAACCTTAGATTTGCTAATAATAGATAATGAAAAGGTGTAGAATCATAAATGGGCCTACAATTGTGAGATGAAACTATATGATTCTTGTATGAGCCATTTTGGCTAGATTCTTAGACTTCTTGTGTGATTAACAATTAGTTATTAACAACGTTCGACTCAAAGGATGAACCAGTGGATAGTGGATCTCGAGGTAGGCGTGGCCTGTCATCAAAAAGGGTGTGGGATTGCATTTGACAGTTTTGTAATCATTATTGTTGTTTTTATAAAAGTTTATGCTTTACAAACTCATGCATTGTTTAGTTGTGCATTCCATGCTTTGTTTAAATTGCATTACGATTATTCGGTTAATTATGTGAATCTTTCCATGATTTGGAAAGGACTTGTAATGTGTTGTCAATATGAATTGTTATGGGAAATGAGAATTTCCACTTGTGGTATATATGATACGCTCCTTCACATTTATATCTATTTTAATTCAGCTTTTATTGTTTAGAGTTGGTCACCATGGTCTTGGTGGCATCCATAGCTAAATAGGTGTGAATTGCCGGTTAGGAATTTACAACCATATTAGTACATTGTTTGACGAAGGAGTTTGTTCCATATACATGTATGATTATTTCAGTGACTTAGTCACTGTTTAATTTTTCGTAAAAACATGTATTGTTTTCCAATTCTTGCTTATGATTACTTAGAAGTTAAATGTTAATTATTCCCACTTCAGTTTCTGTGACAGATCAGAGTTGCGCAGCGAAAGCTTCAAGAGTTGACTTTGCTAGTTGATTAACTTCTGTTATATTTATTATGTTGTATATTTTATTTAAAAACAAAATGACTATTATATATGTATCATTTGAGAGAAGATCTTGTATATACATTTCTGAGCGGGGTTAGCTTTGGGTTAAGTTTTGTATCGCATTTCTTAATTCAATGCTTTAAGTACATGTCTTAGAAATTTTAGTGCCTCTATATGTAGTTAATTTCTTGGATTAGTCAGCTGCTAGCTTAGGGGTTGCTACAAAAGTTGGTATCAGAGCTCATTACTAGATCTTAAATGGGAATAGTTAGAATTAGCCAGTGCCAGTTAGTGAACTAGATTAGTTTAGAACTGGGTTGGGTTTGTGAGATAAATCTTAATCATTAAAAGCTATCAATAACTATTTGATTGATTGCTTGATTTGTTTGTTTGTGTAATGAAATAAAAATTGTAGGATACACCAGTACTTTATCTAATAAGAATTTGAGAATAATTAATCTAAAAAGTATGAACAAGTACACAAACCAATACTAAAAAATGTAGAGAACAGGTTTATTGATAAATCTTGAAAGTCACGTAGAAATTTATTTAGTATCTTGCCTTATACGTAGGATCGATAATTTATAATCACATAAATGTTAATAATATTTTGCGACTCAATAATAACTATAAGAGTAGTTAGAATAATAATTCGACCATCAATATTATAATAGTAAATATAGATGACAATAATAATAATAATTCAAAAAGGTGTTGGCGCCCAGCTTGTTGCTAGGTTGCCCACCATCTCTTGTAATGTATTTAAATAAAGTAATGTTAGCATTTATCAGTTATATTGAACTTAACTTAACTAAAATCTTATTCAAGATGTATAACGATAAAAATAATAATTATGATTAATTAAATAGTTATGGAAAATTAATAATGCTTGTGTATGGTTAAGTTTGTAAATTAAACTAATTACAAATTAGGAATATATGTTTTACATCTAAACTAGATAACTAATGTAATGCTTATTAGGCGTTAGACTTAAGAAAACGAGAATATAATAATGTATAAAAATAAAAGACTTAATTTGTTAGAAATCTTGTGGTAAAATTATGTTTAGGCTAACAAATGATCCAATAAATCTTTAAAATGAAACAGTATACGTGAAATAGTAATAATAGTATTCGGTTGTTTATTTTAATATTAGGATTAAAATAAAATAAATTTGTAAATTGATAGGATCCTTCTTCGTAAATAAATTTAATCATCTTTTGAAATGGAAAACTAGTATAACAAACTTAAACTGTTAGAACTTAAATTAGTATTATATTGAGTATAACTTAAATTGAAATCTCATTTACAAACATATAGTGATAAAATAATAACTAAGATCAAGTAACTATGGGAAAATTATTAGTGCTTAATTACAATTAAGTTTTGCAAAGTTAACTAATAACAAATTAGAATCATGTGTTTGGTGTTTAAACCAGATAGATAAGTAAGACTTATTAAGTAGGAATAAAAGAACGTGAAGTCATATAAGCACAGAGTAAACACTAAACTTGTTAACAATCTTATACCAAAATTATCTTTTGTCTAATAAATGATTCATTAAATCATTAAATTATACACATGACGTGATAATTATAATACTTGAATGCTTAGTACAAAATTAAACTTAAAGGAGAATAAATTTGTCTATGAATAAGATACTTATTATTAATAAAGAAATTTTAAGATTATGAAGACATATTAAAAAATTTATGCAGACTCAAAGTTTAAATCATATTAAATTACCAACGCTAATATTTAACAAGACATAGTACATGCATTCAATCTGAATAAATAAAATCTGTTATATCAATCTTTTCGTGAAAGTAAAATTATATTTACAAGATTAGGGTTTAATAAAAATTAAACTAAGTATCATTACTAAACAATTATTTTAATTGTATGTTAGTTACACTAGTAATCAAATAAGAAAATTTGGTTAAACAATACTGAAAATGATAATATAATTAAGACAATAATTTTTGATAAGATAAGTAATTAATAACATTATATTTTACTAATTGCTATAAAATTTTGAGTTATTGTAAATGCCATTTGAATAATAATTATTGGATAGTAAGAGAAAAATGTAATTTTTATTAATAGTACAACTTAAGGATTATTTAACAATAATATAAATTTAAGGAAATAAAGTTGACCAAATCAAGTCTAGTGTTAATAATAAAATTTAAACTTGACATTATGATTAATTAAGATTAAATTTTTATTGGTATGAGAAATAACAAATAAATAAATATAATAATAATAATAATTATGTTTAGCCACGAGAGTGGAGCAGCCGCGGCAGTAGCTGATGAACTACTTTCATCCATCACTGGTGTTGCCAATCTGTGGCTCGATGGCAGATGTCCTCCAGCTCTCGGAGAATTCATCGCTAGTGCCCGCTAACACCCCTCCTCAAGCCTGACGGCGACATCCGACCCGATAGCGGTAGGTACAATATGGAGAAGGTTGTGCTCCAAGTTAGCAGCATCAGTGGTACTGGGAGATATGACACGATACCTGGGCAATCATCAATTTGGGGTCGGCATACCTTGCGGGGGAGAAGGTATACTGCACTCCGTGAATAGGTTGCTGGAACTCAAAGGCTCCCGTTCTGACATGACCATGTTATTGGTCGACTTTACTAATGCCTTCAACATTATCAGTCGCACGGTTATGATTCGAGAAGTACGAGACAAATGCCCCAGCATTGCTAAATGGGTCGAATTTTGCTATGCACAGCCAGCGCGTTTATACTACAACGAGCATTCATTGACATCTTCACGGGGGTGTTCAACAGGGAGATCCGTTGGGACCTCTCCTATTTTCCTTGCATTTGCATCCGTGGTTTGCAAAATTGCGAAACCTGTGTATTAGACCTGAATTGTTGGTATCTGGATGATGGGACATTAGTTGGGGAATCAACTGAAGTTGCAAGGCTTTACAGATCATACGCGAGGAAAGGGCACTGCTCGTGAATTTTGCAATTGAATTTACAAAAAGACGGAACTCTTCTGGCCATGTCAAGACCAACGTTGCATGGACCTTTTCCCTGCTGTCATTAGCAGGCCAACATCAGGGGTTAGTATTCTTGGAGGTCCAGCGAGCTTGGATGATGAATATTGTAGCTCCATATTACAACACAGGGTTGATAAAACGCTGCGCCTTATGGACTGTGTGAAGAAGCTGAAAGACCCCCAGGCTGAGCTCCTCCTCCTACGGAATTGTGCTGGAGTTTCAAAATTGTATTTCTCAGCGCACTACAGACCCCAGTGTATGCAGGTAGCGCAACAACAATATGATGCCGCTTTACTTCAGTTCTTGCGGTACCTGATTACCAGCGATGGTCCAGGGTTTGGTCAGTTGCAACAACGCATCGTCACTCTCCCACTCAAATCAGGAGGTCTTGGGGTTTATACCTTACACGACACGGTCCAATATGGTTACTTAGCCTCTTGCTTCCAAACGCAACACCTACAGGGACAAATTTTACAAGGCACGCCAGGACTTAGCCCACATTTTCAGACCGCACTGGATCAGTACATACGAGTATGTGGTCTCTCTCCTTCATCTTTCAATATTAACGATGTCGCCCCTCAGCCCATGCATCTTCTGGCTACTCGTTATTATGACGCTATCATGAAGGACATACCATCCAGATTCGTTATGCCGAGCGCGACTCATTACGTGGCAGTGCAACAAGAAACCGCATGCTCAAGACTATCTCAAAGCACTCCCCATTCGTGGTTTAAACCAGGCCTTAGGCTCTAGACAGTTCAGATCGGTGTTGCAGTATCGTCTCGGTATACCGCTTTTTGTTGAGGACAGTTTTTGCTCATGTTGTAATCGTGCTATGGATCGGTTCGGAGACCATGCCATTCATTGTGCTAGCGAGGTAGGGCTCAAATATCGTCATGACCTGGTCCGGGACCTCTTTGTTGAGCTGTGTTATAAAGCGGCGTCTTTGCAAGAAAGGAAGCATCGTTGGGCTTCACCCTTAAACCCAAGCAGATCTTTTGATATATAACTGGGACAATGGCAAAGATATTTGCCTTGATGTCACCGGTGTTTCCCCTTTCTCCAAAGGGGGGAATCGGACTTTCACGCCAGGTCACGCTATCGCCGCTGCAATCACACGCAAACGCACCAAATACGCTGACCTATGCTCAACCAATGGTTACGGTTTTGGAGTCTTAGCTTTTACCACTCTAGGGGAGCTAAGTGAAGACACAGTAACACTCTTGAAAAGATTGAAGAACTGTATGGCAAGTCACGATGTCAATAATAACTTAGGCAATTTCCTTTTTCTTAGGTTAGGCATTACCATTCAAAGAGGCATCGGGGCGCAACTTGTCGCGCGCCTCCCTGCCAAATCTCTGTAACTTTTATTTGTTTCCTATTATTAATAAAAGCCTTTATTGGCCCTTTTCATAATAAAATATTAATACCAAACAACTATGATAAGCTGTTAGCGGTTATTAGCTTATATCAAGTTACATAATGAAATAAACAATTAGGTATAACTTTATATTTTGATAATGGTTATAACATTATTAAGTCATTCTTAAATAGTACATGAATTTAAAATTTGTTTAGTTGTAATAATAGAGTTTCATTTGGAATTAAAATTTGATTTCATTAAAATAAATAAATAATAATAATGATAAATAAAATAAATTTTGGTGATTAAATTGTTTAAAATTATGTGAACCATTTATATATTTTACGAAGTAAATTTATCAGAATAGAATTAAATCAGTACGATAAAAAAATTTAGAGACCAATTAATCTTAATAAATTAATACTTAATTAATCCAACACTACGGAATAGTGAGGTTCGTAATTCTGATGTGTTCGGGTGATACTTGTTACATAGGTAGGCATTGTCAGGCATCGCGAACCTAGATAGGGCAACTGCATTCTTGTATCACTAGGCATTGAAGGGAGACTTGCTTCTATTAGTGAACTAATAGATCCCAATTTTTAATTAGAAACTTTATTATAAAATATTTTCCAAAATACTTAGAACCAGTAATTTGTTAAAATAGAAATTAGTCTTTTGAGCTTAAAGCGACAAATTTTAGTTGTAGAAAGCCTTATAGGTTTGTGCTTTGTTTCTTGTTGTTTGCGCTTAGACAAGAGATAGAATTTTTCTATAAGGTGGGGAGTTTCTGAAGACCAGAAGGATGGTTTGATTTTCGAGGACGAAAATGACTAAGGTGGGGAGAATGTAAGGAACCGTAAGAACGTCGACGTTGTTAGACCGGTCAAGAGATGATCAAGTGACAATTTAACCGATAATAACTTGATTAGTTTAACACGAACGTTAATTATTAGGAAGTAATCTGACAACGATTTGGATTCGAAATTGGTTTTATTGAATTGGTCTCGAAAAGTTATGCTAAATAGACTACTCGAACGTGTCGTTTGGATATCGGATGAAGATAATTTATTAAATTGTTTTCGGAGGGTAAAATGGTAATTTTGGACATTACCCTTGTGGATGCACGTGTCAAAGCGAGCGGGTGTGTCACCAAATTTTCTCGGGCTCATCTACACCTCACCGAGAAGATTCATTCTTCTTTGTTCTTCTTCTCTTTCTTCTTCATTCTTCTTCTCTTTCTTCTGTTTCTTTTCTTCTTTCTTGTTGTTCTTCTTCTTCTGCGATTTTTGAGAGAAAAGATAGAGAATTGGTTGATAAGAATCAGGTTATGATTTGTATAGATGATGGAGGAGTCGAGGTTGTTGTTGATGAAGAAGAAAAGAAGAATCAGAGTTAAAGTTTTCTGAAGGATGAAGTTTGATTGAGGTTTTATGGAATCGATTATAGTATTGAGTTCCTGTTAGATGAAGGACGAATGGGTTAAGATTTAATTAAAGCTCTGAAGCTGTTTGGAGGTGATATTGAGAATTAGGGTTCGTACTGTTCTTCCCCAAATTAGAAATATTGTTTGTAAGTAATTCAGAAAAGATGTTGAAGATGTAATTGAAGGTTTAGGGGATTTATTGAAGTTGGGTTTATCACGAATTGGAGTTAGAGTTTGAAGAATAGATTGGAATCGGTAGTAGGGTTTGGTTCTATTTTAGTCAAGGTAGGAATTGGATTAGGGTTCATTGGTTGAGTTTCAGATGAAGAGAATAAATTGTGACGAGAGAGTAATAGAAGAGGAAGGTTAATGGGTTTGTGTTGATGTTAAGAAGAGGGTGTAGACAAGTTGAGAAATCACAGATGTAGAAGATGAATTGGTTGGTAATGGTTTTGAGACTGATGTTCTGAATAGAGGCAGTGAAGAAGAGTTTGATTTCAATTTCTCCAACAAAAGCAATTTAAGGTAATTTTTCTTCTCAGTAGATTAGTGAAATGTTTTACTCTCTTTGATGAAGTTATAAATGTATTTGAAGTTGTGTTGTATAATCACAGCGATGGGGAAGATATGGTGTTGCTATATTTGATTGTGCAATGAATTGAGTTACATGGATTGTAGAAGTTTGAAAGTGCAGGCAGTGAAGGTATTGATATGAGTTGATTTGAGAACATGGTTATGTTAGTTGGCCCGGGTGTGTGCGTGGGATTGGAATTGGAGTTTGGAAATGTGAATGGTGGTTAGGGTAGTACTGTTAACACGTCGATGTTTAGTGACCCACCAAAGCACTTAGAGAACAATAGATAAATATGGGAAAATAAAAATAGAATGTGATATGGTGATATTCCGAGATATGGTAACAACTATCATGTTATTCATGATTTCTGAGCTATGTTCGTCCCTTTTAGTTAATTGGTTCCTCAACTCCTGCAATAAAAATGGTTCCATCCACTAATGGTGTCATCCTAAAGGCACACGTTTCTAGATTTCGGAGTTCAAAAAGCACAAAAATTTTCTTGGTTTTTCTATTTTTCTGATTTTTTTTTTTTTACTAAAGGCATAAAATACACTAAAACAAACAATACAGACATATAAATTCTCCCCCACACTTAAACTTTACATTGTCCTCAATGTAAAATTGAATCTTCCAAAGAAAGTTCAAGGTGGGAAATTCCGCAAATGATATGCAAAAACAAGAAAATAAATATAAAATGCATAAAGAATAAAAAGATAAGGGTAAAGATACAAAACCGGTGGGTTTCCTCCCACTTAGCGCTTGGTTTAAAGTCGTCAGCCCGACTTGCTCCTTGTTTTCTAAGACTCCTTAACCGGCTTCCAACACATTATGGAAATCTGATTGAATGGTACTTTGATGTTTCCTCGCCTCAAAGATGTTGAAGTGTATGACTTCTGCATCGAACTCCATAGTCAAGGTGCCATTGTGGACATCAATCTTCGTTCTAGCGGTACTCATAAATGGTCTACCCAACAGTAAAGGTGTAGACGAGGATGAATTCACATCACTCATGTCTAAAACGTAGAAATCCACTGGAAATATTAGTCCTTTTACCTGCACCAAAACATCCTCAACAATCCCTTTTGGGTAAACATTAGATCTATCAGCAAGTTGAATAACTATGCCGGTTTTCTTGAGAGGACCAAGATTTAAAGCATCATAAATCAAAGTAGGCATAACATTAATAGACGCTCCTAAATCTAACATAGCTTTTGGAAACCTTGTTTTACCAATAGTGCATGGAATAGTGAAACTACCGGGATCTTTCAATTTAGGTGGGAGTTTCTTTGTAAGATACGCCGAAGCGTTTTCCCCGCACTCATTACCGGTTAGCTTGTGCTTGTTAGTGCACAATTCCTTTACACACTTTGCATAGCTAGGAGATTGCCTAATTACTTTAATGAGTGGAATATTCACTTGGACCTTCTTAAAAACATCCCAAATATCCCTATCTTGTTCCACCTTCTCATTATATTTAGCGAACCTGCCAGGAAAAGGTAGAGGAGGAACATAAGTAGAAACAAGAGGTTTAGAGTTTGATTTAGTTACCTCGGGAATTTGGGGAAAATCTACGTTCTTTTCCTCCAAAATTGGTTCCTTTGGCACTTCTTCTTCACCCGAATTTGTAACTTCGGGTTGCACAAATTGTGTACCACTTCCCAACTTAATAGCATTGACACCGTCTCTTGAGTTAAGAGGTTGGGAAGGGAGTTTCTCACCATTTTGTGCATGCAACTGATTAATCTCCTCGGCCATTGAACCTACTTGTGTTTGCAAATCCTGGACCACACCCTCCGTTCTTTGCATAAAATATTTCAGCAACTCTTCCATATTGGACCCTTGATTTTCAGGTGGTTGTTGTTGTTGCTGGAATTGTTGTTGTCGCGGTAGACCAACTTGTGATTGCAACTCCTTAATTGCATTATCTATTTTCTGCTGATTTAAGATCGCTAGTTGTTGATTTTGCTGTACCACGGACATTAGAGCCTCCACCAAAGTAACCATCTTCTCCAATTCTGGATTATGCCCTTGTTGTGGTTGTTGCACTTGTTGTTGGAACTCATGCGGATGGCTGTAAACAGAACTTGCACTTGCAAATTGCTCGTAAGTATTGGAGTAAATACCATACGTCTGAGTTGAGAATATAGAATTGACATGCTCTACGTTCTCATAAGCGGGGCGTGATGGTTTTACAACCACTGCTGCAATTTTTTGCATCATTGCCATCATATTACTCATTTGTTGACGTAATTCGATAATATCGTCAACTTGATTAACTCCCTTGGTAGGTGGTTCTGATACTCGACTTGAAAATTGTTGAGAATTTGCTGCCATACTCCCAATCAACTCCCTAGCTTGTGTCACCGTCTTGTTCATAAGTGCACCACCACTTGCAGCGTCAATAAGATTCCAATCACTTGCTTGGAGACCTTCATAGAAGTATTGGATAATCATTGCGTCACTAAATTGGTGATGAGGGCAGCTTGCCACCAATCTCTTGTATCGTTCCCAACATTCATATAAAGATTCTCCCACATTTTGCTTCATCCCACAAATCTCCTTGCAAATTTGAATAGCCTTTGATGCAGGAAAATATCTCTCTAAAAAGAGTTTCTTCAACCCATTCCATGTTGTGACACTTTCGGGAGGAAAATAATACAACCAATCTTTAGCACTATCCACCAAAGAGAATCGAAAAACTTTAAACATTGCACCATTCGCCTCAACATCCGCTGTAAGCACGACCATGACAATGGTGTGGAAGTCCATAAGATGCTTGTTTGGATCTTCATTCACCATGCCATGGAACTTTGGCAATTCCCTAAGCATCCCCGGCTTGATCTCGAAAGTAGAATTTGTTTGAATACACCCCTGTTGTGTATCTAGATTGTGAGAAGCCAACTCCTTGAGTGTGCGATTTGCATCACCCATTGCTTCTTCCAGTTTGTATTTCAGTACGGTACCTGAAACACAATTCTCAAAACGAAATTAAAAAAAACATAAAAATAAGAAACCAAAACTATATAACAAGCCGAATGCCTCCCCGGCAACGGCGCCAAAATTTGATGCGTGTCATATGCGTCAAAAATAATTTCACTTCCTCACTCAAATAGATATAAATATAGTATTCGATAAGAAAGAGTTTGTATTACAGAGAGGCGATTGTTTTTATACAATTTTTAGATTCTTAAGTAACCAAAATACCCACGAGTGTGTTTTGTTTTTATCAAAGCAATAAGACTAAATAAAGCAAATTAAATAATTGGAATAATCAATAAGAAGAAGATATTGGTCACGGGATAGTATCATTCACAAACATGTATTTTTCATCTATGATTAGAATTGGTATTTAATCTCTCAATTATCAAAAGTCCTAGGATATCTTGATCGCAAGAGTATCCCGTTTATTTCCTGATTTAATCACAAACAACATTAAAAGATGCTATTGTGAAATCTACTTAAAAAGCAACCTAAAGTGTAAAAGCATAATTAGATTTAACTCCCTAAGAGCAATAAGTTCTATGAAATAAGACTAATCAATGCAAACAAACGTGTAAAAGCACTAATTCCTTTTAACAAAGGCTATGATTCATATGCGATTAAAAAGATGTATCACTACAAGTATTAACCACAAGATGCTACTTGAAATCAGCGATAAACAACTTTTATGTATTGAAAACCCTAATATAGCTATAGAGATGAAAACAAATCCAATTGATTCCGGACTCAACCAAACTAGCATTCAAATCATATGATAATAAAAACGATGAATCATAAACGATAAAATTGAGACAAAACTAAATCATAGAATCAAATAACATGCTTGAAGAAATCAACTTTTATCCCATAACCAATTATAGAATTTATCTACTCATATTCATGGAGTTCATCATCATAATATTCAAAGAAATAATATGAAACATAAAAGAAAGCAAACCCTAGAAGTAGTTTTCTGCAAAAGCTCCAAGAATAGAATAAAACGTTGTTTTCCAAAAGTTGTAGAAGTCTTCCTTTTTATGTCTCTTCTTAGGTCCAAAATTAGGTATAGTCTTCAAAGTCCATTAGTTGGAAATTCACCCGGACCACGAGTAAGAGAAACCCATGTAGAAAATTTGTCCCAAAAGTGGTCGCCGGAAAACTGGATTTTTGACTGGAATTGGACCGGAATCCGCCACCGGAAAGTCGTCGCCGGCAACCTGAAAAGTCAAACGGTCAACGGGTCGATACGATCAATCGAGTCAACTTGGTCAAGCTCAGCGAGTCACATCGGGTTAAAACCGATTCAGTGATCCGACTCGGTCCAGGCGATTTGTTGCAGTTCACGGCTAAGATGGCTGTATCCTTTGTGTTCCATCATTTGTAGCTTTCATCAATCATAGCCAAGATGGTTGTTTAGCTGCACTTGACCCCTTCACTCTGACATTCACTAGCACCATTGTATATCATTCTACACATATCTTAGCATCACTGCCTCTTACTTCAGAATCAAATCCATCTCCACTTTTCTGCAATCTCAGTTCATTTCCAATATTCTTCTTATAAAACCACAGCCCCGTGACAATCAACGGCATTCCATATCCATTGCTGCCAGCAACATATATAAACAGCATCAGTACCTCTCACTGATGGGAAATAACAGCCATCTTCCCTGCCAGAAACTCTCATCGCCACTGCCAACCAATGGTTACAGCTCCATGTCCTTCAATCACTGTTCAAGTATGTCTCCCTGACTTCCTATTTACTCCCTTGAACATCCCCTGAATCCAGTTCCATCAACAACTTCCTCCATTTAGTAGTGTATCAACACCAACATCTCCATTCTCAGCTGGACTTCATCCACCAGAACCACATAGCATCACCAGTTTCTTCCATTATCTTCTATGGTACCTGCACCTGCAATTCATTTACACACAGCAACTGCTGTATATCTTCAAACTAACTCCTTCCTCTGCACCTGCAATCCTGTAAAAACACATAACTCCCCAACAACATCAGTGCACCTCAAAACCAATCCAAACTCTTACAAAACCAACTCATCACCATCTCAAGGAAGCAACAGATCCTATGCTACAGCTCTGACAACAATACTCTAAGTATATCTCCTCTAGATTGAACCCATTCAGCTGTAACAACATCTTGTTCTCAGTTCCAACGCTGTACAGCCACAAACATTCATCATTATTTCCTTGTGATTGCTTACCCAGCTGACCCATGAACTCCAATCACCTGCATCTCAGTTACAAACTCCAACTTCCAGTATCATCAACACTACTAGTACCAATAACAGCTCCCCCTTTCATCTGAGCTGCAACATAGCCAGCCATCATGGCTAGTCAAACATCTCAACTGCATTTTGCTCTTCTCTACAGCATCAACTCACTGCCAACTTGCATTTGAATCTCCACCAATCCCTTCAATCCACCATGACTAGCAGCTACAGATTCAATCATTCATACACAATTACTCTATCAGATTCACTGCCATTCACCACTTTCACAACACCAGCTCAACCCCATCTGTATTTAATTCTTGTCTCCAACTATAGCCAAACCCTTCTCAAAACAACACCAATAGTTCTCAACTATGCAAACAATGAACCCTAATTCAATTTCTGCTATTACCCCTTAACAACAACTTCTCTTGTTTATCTTAGAGAAACTCATTCAAGCTCAACCCATCTCTGTAAATCAACAGGCAAGACAAACCCATTCTCAATTCAAACCCTAGTTGTCAATTTCATCTCAAATTCACACTCTCAACATAGCAGGTTCTTCTTCTCAACGATCAACAACCACAGATCCATCCTTTGATCACAACCATTCAGTCTCAAATTCCTTTACGGAATCTCAACAGCAAAACCAGATTCGATCCACTCCTGCTCCTCACAGAGATCGAATTCACTCTCTGAAATCTCTCCTCATCGATCTAGTAGCAGCGGTTGTAATTTTTTTTTTCTTTCTCAATTTCTGTATCAAATGATTGGGAGGGGATATTTTTCGATTTAGGGTAATTGGTTTGAGGTTGATATTGCCAGCCGGTCTCTTCTGATAAGGGATAGCCATAATAGCAGCCCCTTAACCTCGTTCAATCTATGTTTAGTACTTCTCCAATAAAGCTGCCCCTTAACCGTGACTGAGCTCCAAATAGTGTTCACCCAAGAAATGACAATTTTGCCCTTTTTACTCCAAGGGGACGCCTGAGAGTGACGCTTTTGCCCTTCTCGAATTCTGTCGCCAACGATATCGTCTCTTACTTCTCATATTCACTTCTTCCCTTCAATGTCTTTTCATCACTAAAGTTGTCAAGCTTTTCAGACAGAATTTGCATCACTAAAGCCGACATACTTTTCAGACATATATGAAGGAATAAAAGCAAATAATGAGAAATAATTCGCCTCCAACCACAGTTGCACTTGAGATGACACTTTTCGCGCTGCTTTTTCCTCTTTTGATCCAAATGACTCTAAAGTACCTAAATACTCAAAAACAAAACATAAGATACATAATTTACAAGAAAACTAGCATAGAAAGCATAAACAATAGATAAATAATAAGCCATTTTAGACACCAATCAGTGACCGAAGGTCCTTTCACGGACGTGGTCAAACAACAAGAAGCGGAGGTCGAAATGTTGTCTAAAGAGTTGGAGCTGAAACAAGCGCTCCTCCATATGACGAAGGACGCCTTCTTCGAGAAGAGAAAAACACCGTTAAATGGCTTCCTTTGAATGCACTTCTGTCTTCTAAAATTCTTCTGTTTCTTTTTTTTCTTTTTGAAAGGAAAATGGAACACCGGGCTTATGGTTTTGATTTTCTGGATTTTTTGGGTTGATAGACAAGTGTTACCTATGAGGGTTTTGGATTATTATTCTGGATGAACTGTTTTAGGATGATGTTATTTTTGGTTATGATTGTAAGTAACACAAACATCCCAGGGAAGATATGGAAACATGAATGTTGAGTGTCAGTAGATGACATGGGATGAAACATAAGATAGCTATCGGTTTTTATCATTCTCGTGAAAACTTGAAATAGTAAACCATGTATTTTGTCTAGGCAAGACTTACTCGTTTTTGGATCTGCTAACGAAGAACGTGTCAGGTTCAAGTTCGACTTTCGTGGGAAACACCGCGATTGTGGAAAGTCCCTAGTTGTCCCTGAGTCACTTGATAATATATTTGTCGATCCCTGAGCGAATAGTTTTCTTTTAACCTCTGGGAAGTCCCTAGTCTCCCTTTGCCGCGTCAAAATAGATAATCGGGTCGTCTAGTAACTGAGTCGTCGATCACTGAGCGGATCACATGCTTCTACCTTCTTGATGTCTGGGTCGAAGCAGAAAATCGATGGTCGAAAATTAACATTATAACCGAAAAAATCCCCCACTGTGGTCACCAATTATTTGAATGTGAAAATGGTTTCTGCTGATTTTGGTAATTTCGGGTGTGTAGGTGAGAAATAAATTTAAACCCTAAACAATGTACTACAAGGGAGTACTTTAGATTCGAGAGATCAATCTCTACAAGTCCAACCTAAACCAAGAAATGGCCGTTCCAGACTTGCCTCGGTTACAAAGTGAATGAAAATGGGTTGGTTTTTGGGAGGGAAGCAAGGAAAGTGATGAGACCAGAATAGTTGATTCTGAAAGAGTAGTTGTGTTACTAAGAATTGTATCATAGAAGTGGGAAGGCTACCAAATGTTAATCTAGCAAGTATTATCTGAGTGTTGTATATTCCCCAAATGAACTTGTTGTTCTGTGGAAATAGGTAAGACCTATTTATATAAGTTGAAGTGAAACGTACTCTAGTCTCATTAAGGAATGGAAAAATAGGTAAGTAAATGGGAGGAGGTGGTAACGTTTAACGCATGGAATTGGTATTCCATAAAAAGGAACGTTTCACCATTAACTCCCTATATTTACTAACCGTCTCACCCTTATGACATGAGTAGTATACGCCGCACGCCGTAAAATGCCAAACCAATACCCAAAGAGGATCCCCCAGTTTGTGATAAGTGTTGCTGTCTTGAATGTTTTGTGGAAAACATGTAGCATATTTTTGTTGACTGGCAAGTCGAGCTTGGGAGACTCGATACCTTGGGGACCTTCAACGGCTAGGATTTTCTCCTGATATTGAAAGGAGATCGTTGATTATCGCACGCCTTCGTTTTGGTAGCCGTATAGGGAAGGCCAGCATGGTGGCGTGGATAGGTTGGCATGCCATTGGCACATGGTGTCGCTAGCATGGCTAGGGCCAAGGAAAGGTGCGGTTTGGCTTGGCATGATGGGGCCAAGGGTTTTCCATGGGCGCATGGTGCGGCTAGCTTGGCTAGGGCCAAGGAAAGGTGTGTTTGGCTTGGCATGGTGGGGCCAAGGGTTTTCCATGGGCGCATGGTGCGGCTAGCTTAGCTAGGACCAAGGCAGGGTGTGGTTTGGATTGGCATGGACGGTTTGTCTTGTAATGGTGCGCCTAGCATGGATAGGGCCAAGGCAGGGTGCGTTTGGCTTGGCATGATGGGGCCAAGGGTTTGGCATGGACGGTTTGGCTTGGCATGGTAAGGCCAAGGGTTTTCCATGGGCGCATGGTGCGGCTAGTTTGGTTAGGTTCAAGGCAGAGTGCGGTTGGCTTGGCATGGCGGGTCCAAGGGTTTGCCATGGGTGCATGGTGCGACTAGCTTGGCTAGGACTAAGGCAAGGTGCGGTTTGGCTTGGCATGGCGCGGCCAAGGGTTTGGCATGGACGGTTTGGCTTGGCATGGTGTGGCTAGCATGGCTAGGGCCAAGGAAGGGTGCGTTTAGCTTGACATGGTGCGTCTAGAATGGCTAGGGCCAAGGCAGGGTGCGTTTGGCTTGGAATGGTGGGGCCAAGGGCATATGGGTGCGGCTAGCATGGTTGGCATGCCTTGGCGCGATGGGTGTTGCTGGCATGGTTTTCCATTGGCACAAGGATGCGGATAGCATGGTTGGCATGCCTAGGCGCGGTAGGTGTGGCTGGCATGGTTTGCCACTGGCACATGCAGTGTGAAAATTAGGGTTTTGGCTTGTCCAACCCCTAATTAGCATTAAAAAAAAGGTACCCTGATAATTTTATCGCGGACAAATTAAAGGGTTCAATAAATGTGCTTGGTTTGGACATTATTATTCAAAGTTCTGTGACATCACTGTCTGACTAGATTTTTACGATTTTACCCCTAAGCTAAAACCACCATCAATACCTGGCCATGGCAGTAGTTGATTAACAACATGACAGGAACACTACTTTGCTTCATCCCAAAGCTCTCTAAGAATATTTTATCGTCCAACCATGATAAGCTCACTGAGGTAAGGTGTGCACTCTTTCGTTCTGCTATTCCATTCAGCTGTGGGGTGCTTGGGTATGTCATTTTCCTACGAATATCGTGAAGTCTGCGATACTTAAGGAACTCATGTGACATATATTCACCTCTATTGTTCGTTCTCAAACATTTAATCGTCGACCCAAACTCCTTTTCTATTGTTTTTTTGAACTCCGTAAACTTTGAGAAAACTTCACTTTTATTTCCCATAAAATACACCCAGGTGTATCTTGAGAAATCATCAACGATTATCAACATATAAGGAAAACCATTGAACTTGGACCCGTTACCTCTGAATTTACAAACTGAAACATCTTAGATGAACGCGGTTAACTGAATTTTTAAATGGAAGGCAAAGAGATTTACCGAATTGACAACCTTAACAACTCACATCCTGCTGTATCCTGTCCAAATCAGGAATACCTTCAAGTAATTTCTTTTAAATTCTTTTTAGCATCAGCTGCTAGCCGATATGGCCCGATCTTGCATGCCAAATAGATACGTGATTATTCCTACTATAGTATTTTCTACAAAAGCTTCACTTGCAGTCATGACAAACAAGGATTCTTTTTTCTTTCCAATAATAAGAACGTACGTCAATAGTCAAAGATTGTATATTATACAGAATTTTCACATCATTTGGACCAAAAAAAACATACCTTCCTGACTTAGTTATCTGAGGGACGGATAAAAAGTTCTTATTAAGTCCCGGCACATGATTGACATCATCTAGAGCTATGTTTTCGCAGCTTATGTTGTTATCTTTAATATTCAGCTTCCCTTCATTAACTATTGTATGCACTGAGTTTAACTATTGTATGCACTGAGCTATCAACTGTAAGAATAGCTCCCTCCATAATGTCTGCTAACTGATGAAAGTAAACATTCATTTCCAGTTGCATGACAAACAGAATTGATAACCCATTCCTTTACATAATCAGTAGAAACATTCACATCATAGAACTTCTTTGTTTCTTTGGCATCAGCAACTTCAATTGAAAAACATTGCTCCCACTTTGGGTAAACTTTCCGCTTATTATGAACTGTTTTTGGATTTTTATCCACAAGCTATACTCGGCATCTCTGCTGGGTATGACCTCGTCTTCCACACTTAACGTATTCAAGACATTCTTCATATTTTGTACGACACATCCATGCTATGTGATTAAACTTCCCACACCTGTAACACTTAATGCTTTTATTCTTTTCTCTGAACTTCATCTCACCATCATCACTATTAGAATAGTGGCATCCAACTCAAAACCAATTGGCTATGAGTGGAGAGGCCCTAAGGGATTATAAACCGCAGGATCTTAGATGCCCAGACAATGTGGGACTAATAATCTCAACAATCACGCTTTTCCTTTTATTTCGTGAAAATTACATCTTCTGAGCTATGCTTGTTGGAAATTTTCTTCATTAGTGCTTCCTGGTTAGAAAAAAGATTTACTAACTCAACGATGCTTGTCCACCATTGTATAGAAGAAATAAAGGGCATAAACTCCTTTCCCAAACAACAAATGATATGTCGCTGCATCCTAGCTTCACTGATTGTCTCCTTCTTATCTAATTCTGAAATTTGGTAACAAAGATTTTTAATTTTCGAAAGTCGAAACAGCTTATTCTCAAGAAATTTTCATGTTTAACATTTTTAGGTCATCCTGATTTTCTTAGGCGACGTCTCATTACGAATACGATCAATATAGTCCTTATTGTTCGATGTCCTCAAAGCATACAAATATTTTCCATACTTTATCTTCCACTTTTTTTGTGCTTCAGCAATCTCTTCAGAAATAGCTTCATCACCGCTAACTTCTTCAGCATCCTCTTGAGATTCTGTAGGCATAACTTCATCACCACTAACAAGATCCCACAAATTTTGACCTTGCAGATAAGCTTCCATATGCAAACTCCAACGATCTCCAGAGTTTTTGTAAGAGTTCTCTAACATTAGAAATTTGGAATGTTCTAGGAGAAAGAATCAAAAGTACCAAATAGTTCGGATAACTATTAGAAGAGTTTGGTAATGGGGTGTCAATGCATGTTTGTTTTGATGGGGTTTCTTGATTGAGAAGGTTTGCGAATTGTCTGATCATGTCCATGTTTTGGTTTTGATGTTGTAAGTTGGATTGAGTAGATTGAGACATGGTTTAAGAGGAGAATTAAGAATTTTGTAGAATATGCTGAAGGCTAGGAAAATTTAAAAAGTTATGAGAATTTAAGTGATGGAAATCTTTGTTGAAATACGATGAAATCCAAATTTCATGTGTTCTGCAGAGGGTACGGTTGTTTATGTAGTTTCAAGTCAGATAGGAAGGTTATGGATGATCGGAGTTTAAGTTAGGAAAGTAAATTAATGGAGATGTTCTTCAGAGGAAAAATTGCAGAGAGGAGAGAGAAATTTCGTCAATAAGAATGAAATTAAAATACTAAAAAAAACACAAAAAATGGATATTTTGATTTTGGGTCACATAAAAGTGACCAGAGTTGCGATTAGGTCACCACAAAATTTTAATTAGAGTTTGGGTCATGGACTATCGTTGACCGTCTTGACCGTTATCAAAAAATATATATTTTTAATTAATTTGTATTTAGTTAACAACATCTGTGTGTAACGGCGTGGTGGCGGAGAGAACACATTCAATCTCAAGAACACTCGTCAGGCTTTTCCACAAGCACCTTGTGTGTGAAAAATGATGATCCAGAGATGAGCTTGTTGTTTATTCCTAAATCCATTGTACCTCATTCTCTGTAGCAAATACTGGCTTTAACACTCTCACATCTCCCCTCTCAAATTCATATACATCAATCATGGGAAATGAGGAAAAACACAACAATAACAAAAAATCACGCAAAATGACAGGTTAAGTAATTGCATTTGCATCTCTTCTCATTCACTTCAACTTCTTGTCTTCCGATGGTTATAGTGGAGAAGTGCCTAAAGAATGCAATAGATTTAAGATTAATAGTGATGGCAAAATTATCAATTAATGGTTTCCATTGCGCGAATCACCATGATAATTAGGGATAGAACTCAGATGTTGAATAAGATATATACTACTAAATCTGGGAGAAAGGAAATAAAACTTAATTGAGAAGGGGATTTGAAGAGAATTATCCTGATTTGCAGTATTAATTTTTTCCCCAATTTTGGATCTTGAGTTGCAGCAGTATTACTATCGTGCGAGTAACATAAACAGTTCTTGTCCTCTGATGGAGAAGGTAATGATGTAGTGTACATTGCTAAGAAAAAGAAATACCATTCACGATTCACTAAGAAGTGTTGTTATTCGTGTTAATGGCCGGACAATGGACATTGAAGATTAGGATCTGTTTGGTTTAGTTAGTAAAACTAGGAGACTGTTAAGGTCATTTTAGTCATTCAGGATATAACTTAGCCCCCAAACAGCCAACGACGGTTCGTGACTCAAACTCTAATTAAAATTTTGTGGTGACATAAATACAACTCTGGTCACTTTTATACTTTTATGTGACTCAAAATCAAAATATCCCAAAAAAAAAAAACTCCCCTCACATTTATTTCATATTTGTAAGCAAATTCTAAAGATGCAAAACATAAAACAAATCAACGGAAATCGAAAATGAACATAAAAACATGAAATTGAAGTACATGGTAATTAAATAACACCAATACATAGATATCTTCTTGGGAGAGTGTGAGGGAGCCGTAAAAATGAAGTCCATGGCGAAGGTCGACCCATGCAGCATCAGCTATCAGACGAGCTTGAATGAAACAAGGCCATTGGGGTTTCCAGTAGGACGATACGTGAGTCTATGAATCGAGATCTTTTAGCATTTTGGCAAGCTGGTCGGCCAAATTAAGGATCGCCTGAATCTTTTCACGATTCACCTGTAGGACAGGAGGTGGCTTGCGAGCGGTGGCTACGCTATCTTCCGCTGCTGTGGGAACTTTGTAACCCGTAGGATCCTGAGTATACTTCTTAGCTTGTTCCTTGTATTCGTTCATAATGGGAGTCTCATAACCAGTGGGAATGCCAGCTGGGAGAGTTGCAGAACGTTGAGATTCATGGGAAGCCTCAAGGGCAAGTGCAAAAGCTTTCCCTTGGCTGTCATAGGTTTCTTGGGACGCCATGAGTAGTTGGAGGTGCTCCACTTGAGCCTTAAGTACAGAATCAATCTCTGAAAGGGATGCATTGGCATCTTCCAGTTTTTTCCTAGCCTCATCCAGCTCTCTTTGGTCAGCCAATATTCTGGCTTCTTTTATCGCACTTGCAGTTCCGATACGCGTTTCTTCAGCTAGCACCTGTGGTACTTCTCCATCTTTTGGTGCAGGTGTGCGGGTCACGTTTATGGTTCTCTCATCAGAATCAAATGCATCCTTCCCGTTGACCCTGTTTTGGAATGCATATATAGTTATATACAGATTCTCATCCATTAAACTTTCTTTATAAAAGATAAATACTAACAAATATTTATTCTTAGTAATTTTAAATTGGGTATACCTGTACTTAAATTCGACTTTGAAAATTTGCACGCCAAATCTTTTATCAACCTGTGGGAGCGTTAGCAAGGCAAGGACCTTACGTTTCTCCCGATCGTACAATGATCTGAATGTAACGGTTACAGGCTCCATTACCGTGCCCTTCTTTTGTGGGTAGTTTCCGGCATTCACCTTATTGAGTTCTGAACGATTCAGTGGTGAGACGGTAAGAGATAGGTCCTCAATTGACACGTTAAGAAGCCCAGCCAAAGCCGTTGAGAATGCAACACTCAGATCATCCGAGTCTTGAACAGGTGAGAAAGTTCCTCCTTTGCTATTCTTGGCAATTTCTCTAAGCACCTACAAAACCGAGTACACATTAGAAAAATGCACATAAACAAGTGAAGTTTTCGTAAAGAGTAATTGTTTAAACATTAAGCTTAAAACCTACCTCATGATGATCAGATCCATCACCAAAAGCGAATGTGTATACGGGCACCTCGGTGACCGGAACAGTGATAGCTCGACTCTCCGCATCTTCCATCCCATCAGACATAAGCATGATAGCCACACTGCGATTTTTTGTGCGAGAGCGGTCATTCAGTATTTTGATAGCCAATTTAAGGCCAGCTTCAGTGTTTGTACTTGCTTTGGCTACCAAGTCATTGATTTGATCTGTAATTTCCGTTTGAGAATTTTCAGTTATCTGGCGCAGTGGACATAACTTTTCAGCCTTTCTATTGAAAGTGACGACAGATAAACGATCAGTTCCGCTAAGTTTCTGGACTAAAAATTGCATTGCAAGTTTCATTTTCAGTAATCTTGGTCCCCTCATGCTACCACTGATATCTAAGATGGTCACAAGATCGACGCCTAATCTTCCCTCATCAGATCCTACACCCTCAAGCTCCAGCAACACCTTAAATGGGCTTTGTTCCAATGGTGCTTCCTGCTTGTTAAAAATTTTGGCCTCCGTTTTTCCACCATCAAGTTCAATATCCGCGTCTTCCTCATCTGAGATGAGCCATGAAAATTCATTATTACTTTCATCTAGCTTCCAGTACTAATGTTTTAAGAAGTGCAATTCAAAGATTCGATACAATTAAGACATTAAATAGATTAAGTACACAGTAAAGCTATGAACATAATTAAACTCGATGACTGCTAAGCAGTGGGGGGGCCGACGAAAGCGTTGAACACGTTAAGATAAAATTTCTAAGCGAGTGCGATCGATCTAATGGATGATTTGAACTGTCAATTTAATTGTTTGATCATAGTTGACAGAAATTTATGATCAATTTCTTTGATTATCTCCTGTTTAATCTGAATTTTATTGGATTGAGAGAAATTCAATTTTCAAATTTTGGGACATTTGTTGTGATTGCAGATTTGTCATCACATAGAAGGCCTCCCTAAAGGTCGGCCAACAAGGGGTGTTAATACAATAAAGACATGAAAATTCAACGATTATATACAATAAAGACATCCAACAGAGTAATTACAAAATAAAGCCATAAACATAATTAAACTAATAGTGTTAATAGCTAATACCTCCATTGGCATTCAATCTCAGAATTGGCTCATCATCGTCGTGGATTTCGTTTTTCATTTTCAGTGAATTAAGAAGTACTGATATTTTTCTTTTTGTTTCTGTTGTTTTCTGAAACTAAAAAAAGAAAAGTTTTATGTTATCTCAGTTTTTGCAACCTCACATTTAAATAGATAGTTTGAGAGCAGAGAGTAAACAGAGGGCAAGGGGAACTCATTCAATAACATATTATTTGATGCCAAGTAGTTATCCCATCGTGACCATGTTGTATTGGTTGCATTATAATAATTGATGATGAATTAAATGAAAGGGCAAAGATATGTTTTTAAAATTCAACTAGACTAATAATTTGTCTCATTATTTGACTTTGGTGAACGGATAATACAAATTGTTGGGTTTGATAGGTGAATTATGAAATTTGTCCTCGACTCTTCGATGTATATTGATGATTATTGAAGATATCGGATGATTACAGTTAACGCTGCCCATCATTATCAACCATGATTATGCTAACAGTAACATATGGGAACGACCGGTACCGCTAAGTAGAATTACGTATCCCATGTGGGTATGTAAGAAAAAGGTCAAAAATTCAAAACTCTAAAAATATAAGGCATAATTGAATTTGCAAACCAATAATTAATCTGTGTTTTGATCAACATATCCAACGGGTTGTGAGGCAAAATTGAATTTGAAAACTTAAAATCTAATATTTCCCAATAATTGATTGTGTTTTGATCAACTTTGATTTAATTAAATATTTAATTTAATTGCTGGATCTAGTGAAGATTTCAATCCTCACATTCAAGGAGTTAAACTTGCTATTTGGCCAGGATGTCTAATGTAAATGCTTAATGCTGGATTTATCCAAAGTAAATAGTCTTTATTTATTATACGGATCCATGGATCAGTTATATCCATATTTCTTTCTTGCCATTTGAGTTCCCAGACACATACCCAAAGTCGGAAGCAAGGAATTATAGGAAGAGTATGTACCATCTGTTCAAGAAAATGATCAACATCGTTTAATAGAAAACAGATGTATTTCCAAAGAGTAAACACTCAGATTAACATCAGCAATCATCGTTGCTAATTAGTAACTAGAAATATTTGTTGCTAACATTTAGCAACAGAATGTATCGTTGCTAAATTTTGTAAGTGTATTTAGCAATAGCATATTTCTGTTGCTACTCCGTTCAGCAACAGTTTACCGAGGTTGCTAATGTCCAGAAATGGTATAGATAAAAGAAGGTGGTGACAGATTAGTAACAAAAATTTGTTTCTGACTCCACATAATCTTAAAAAATATTAGTGTGAGGTGAAAAAATAAAACCAATTAATCATTTGGGATGGATCTGAAAGCTTCAAAGTAAACGGCAGACAACCATGATGTCTAACATATCATATCCATTATTATATGTATAGATGGTTTGTCTACATCGATCATACCTGACTAGACAGGGTTTCCAGATGAGGATTGTCTGATCAGTTGATTTTACATAATAGTCATTTTTAAAGCATCAGAACATGTACCAAACTTGTAAGTAAACGCCGAAGTCTAGATTTGATTATTATCTTAAAAATCGATCTTTGCCATCAATGTGACAGCCTCTTATGGTTCCATCTGTAATTGACGTGCACATGAATGATTGTTGGATTAATCATCTGTGACATATGTTCACATGAACGATTGCTAGATCTGAAAGCTTCAAAGTAAATGTCCGACAACCGAGTCTAATAAATCATATATAATTGTCGACATCGATCATACCTGACTAACTGAAAATACTACATTTTAAAGCATCCTGATGGGGAGCGTTCTTGCATTGAACTTCCAGGTAAACGCCAAAGTCTAGATTTTATGATTAGTTAATTATAGCTTAATAATGGTTGCATTATGACATCCTCCTATCATTCCTTTTGTAGTTTATCTGCATATGAATGATTACGTACTGAACCTAGCAATTTAACAACGGTTCAACTTGCAAAATATTATCCTTTCGCCCCTTTTTACAGTTCTCTTAACTTGTAATAACCGATATCTTTTGCTGTTGGCTCGTACTATTGCCCTTTGTATACCTATACAGTTGATTAACACGCATATAGATTACTGCCGGCCTATTATTATCCATATGCTGACAAATGTAAACATACAAAAATAAATAGTGGATGCAACATGTGAATCGACGACATCTTCATTGATACGTAATAAATAATATTAAGACGAAATGATTAGTAGAGTTGAATTATTTTAAACAGCCGTGATGATATCTCTATACCAGCAGCAGAAAAGGTGGGTTTGACTTCCTCTAATGGACCAACACAGGAAGGCTTCTTCGAATTTGTCTTTTAACACTGAGAATACTAATACGTGCAAAAGCACTTTAATCTCTGGGACAATTGCGATAATATTCTTACAAGATTATGATGACCTTAAAGGAGATGTGTAAATTTAACGATGAAATTTCAGAGAGCCACTAACATTAACTACACCAGTGTAGGACTGGAAGCAGAGAGGTTTTAGAATCCTCTGAATAACAATTCACAAAATCCATTTTTAACCATTAGAAAACCTTAGTTTTTCGATCTCTGATAAACACAAAAGTTTTAACTATATATATAAAGTAGTGGAAACACACACATTGTCGTTATTAGACATATCTCTTTAAGAATTTATTGCGTTGCTAGTGGTAACCGTGGATAGGGTTCCTTATCGTACCCACACCCATGCATGACTGAAATACCCACAATGAAATTAGTATATACTTAACATCTGTCGATGTTCTTTTTTTCTGGTCAGTGGTGTTTGAGTCTTTTTCTAGGTTTTTCTGGGAAATTAACTTTGTTGTTGTTTGGCTTTTTTGGTCGGTCTATTTTTCTTGGATGTTCATGTTTCATGAACCTCTGATTTCTCCTTTTCTATTAAAATTTTAATTTACCGATCAACAAAAAAAAAATCATAGAGAATAATGTTTACACATCACTCTTAAAAACTGTGATCTAAAATCTGTGCCTCCATTAGAAACGTGTATATCAGTTCCTATTTTAGTGACTCAAATAATGTTGCTAATAATAAAGTACCGCAGATATGCGTTTCGAAATTTACCGCTACTATTCATACATTGCGGCAAATCCCATGAAACTGCGTGTTCTCAACTTGGGTAATTAGGGCTCTAAGCGGCAAATCCCATGCAGAGCGGCAAATCCCATGTGATCTAAGGAGTGATATATAGATCAGTTTTCTTCGCAACCAATATTAAGGTTCGTAATGAACCATAGATCGAAACTGTATTCGAAATCATATGTCAAGACACCTTATTACCAAATAAATGGTCAAGTCGTATTTAGTTACCGAGTAAGGTCACACAAAATATATACACTGTTATTAGGGTCGCGACCAATGGATAGACAATATATTTCTTTCAAATGTGATCTTAACTATGTGGTCTATTGATAACATTGTTGTAGTAAGATTATCTCATTCATTATATCCAAGTGGTTTTTTAGATGGATAAACATCATAAAAAAGTGGTAACTCAGACAAATAAGATAAAGATAGGAAAAAAATGGAGATTACACAGCAACCAAACTCTTGTAACATTTATTCCCATGTAAAAATAGTACCATCCTTTGAAAACTATAAAACATCATAAAACAATTCAAAAGAAATAAGAAGATGAAACCCTAATTATGAAGTAAATGATCAGCATGTAGTACCAGTACAAAGTTATCATAGTGAGTGCGTGAGCTAAAAACGCACTGAAGTCAATGATGAATAAGGTCCCAATGTCAACTACCAGTTCAGCTCGTGGATCGTGTTCTTTTATTTTGTCAGCAATGTTGTTGTAGTCCAAATGAACTACCTGCTTCAGCCTACCAAATCCCCAACCATCCTGTTTGGGAGCCTCCCGTATGGGTGATACCTCCATTACCATATCCTCAGTGGACTTTTTGGCGGGACTACTGCAAAAAATCCCAGCTAATTGTTTCTTGAATTTCGCCGTAAAGAGAGTGCCATACTCGCTTAAAATAACAGCTGGGGTATCTGTGGAATCCTGTGGTTCATGAGAAGTGGTGGCATTGTTATCTTGTTTGTCGGAGGGAACTGGATAACCCTCAAAATCTTCGTTGTAATTCTCAGCTTGTTGCTTATGTTCCTCCATAGTAGTAGTATCATCTACCAGATTATCTCGTGTGTGACGAAACATTCCAGTGAGTAGGCCGTGTTTTTTATTTTGTCAGCAATATTGTATCCCAAACCAAGTACCAACTTTATACCACCAAATCCTGGACCCTCTTTCTTAAGAGCCTTTCTCATTGGTGACACCTCCATTACGATATCCTCAATGGCCTCCTTAGGTGGATCCGCAATGACGGGAGTAATAACATGCGCTCTCGGAACACCATCTGGGAGAAATAACATGCGCACTCGTTTCTTGTATTCCGCAATGACGGGAGAAATAACATGCGCAGTCGGAACACCAGCTTGGAGAACTGTAAAACTAGGGAATGCATGCCGTGGGTTAGGTAATTGTATTTTGTTTGCAATGATGTATCCCAAATAACCTATCCTCCTTAGCCAAACAAATCCCCAACCCGCATGTTTGGCAACCTCTAGTATGGGTGACGGCTTCACTACATCATCCTTCATGACCTCTTTGGCAGGTTCGCTGGTGTAGTTCTCAGTTTGTTTCTTGTGTCCCGCAATGAGGGGACTGTCATACTCAACTGGTAATGCTGTGAAACATTCTAGTTCATGCGAAGAGGTGGCCTTCTTATCTTTCTCTTCATGTGTGAGCATTGTATCAACTTCGGGATCCCGGAGTTGATTCTCAGCATCTTTCTTTTGTTGATTCTCCAAGAGAGGAGTGCCATAAACACTCAAAATACTAGTTGGGAGTGTTGTGGAATATTGTGATTCATGAGAAACGGTGTCGACTTCCACATCGTCTTCCGTTGTGGGCCTTGTATAACACTTGGGATCCTTGCTGTCGTTCTCTGCCTTCTTCTTGTGTTTATCTATAGGAGTAGTGTCGTGCCCATTTGGAATACCAGCTTGGAGAGCTGGGGAATGTTGTGATTCATCAGAAGCGGTGGCTTTCATATCCTTGTTCTTATTCTCAGCTTGTTTTCCATGTTTCTCAATGATGGTAGTTTCTCGTTTTTTTAGTTTGTTAACAATATTGTTGTAGCCTAAATCAACTACTTGCTTTAACCCACTAAATCCCCAATCTTCTTGTTTGGAAACTTCATGTATCGGTGGTGTTTCTATTCCCCTATTATTTACAACTTCTTTGGTGGCATCACTACTAAGAATTACATCTTGTTTCTCACTTTATGCAATGAAGGAACTGTCACACCCACTTGGAATGACATCTGGGAGTGCTTTGGAATGCTGTGATTTATGTAAATTAATGGTTTTGTTATCTTCCTTCGTTGTCTGAACTGAATAACCCTCGACTTCCTGTCTGTAACTCTCTGCTAGTTTCTTCTGTTCCCCGATGATGGATGTGTCATACCCACTCGGAATATTATCTTGGACAGCTGTGGAACGTTGTGATTCATGTAAAATGGTGGCTTTCTTATCTTTCTCTGCTGTGGGTACTGTGTGGCCATCGCCTTCGGGATCCTTGCTGTAATTCCCATTTTGTTTCTCATGTTCCTCCAGGATAGTAATGGAACGTTGTGAGTCATCGGAAGGGGTGGAAATCTTATCTTCTGCTTCGCTATCTTTGATGGGAGTATCATAGACACTTGGAATGGAAGCCGGGAGAGTTGAAGAACGTTGGGATATTTGAGAACCAGTGGCTTTCTTATCATCCTCCTTTGCCGGAACTGTACAACTTTCGCGATCCTTGCTGATAGGACTGTCATACTCACTGGAAATGATGGCTTTCTTATCACTGAATGTGGTTCGAGGAACGGTGGATTTCTTATCTTCCTCTGCTGCGGGAACTACATAATTGTTGGGATCCCAACTATGAGCTTTAGCTTGTTCCTTGTATACAACCATAAGCGGGGTTTCAAAACCACACGAAACACCAGCTGGGAGAGCTGTGGCACGTTGCGATGCATGAACAACCTCAAGGGAAATGCGAGGTGCGCCATACCCACTAGGAATACCAGTTAGAAGGGCTACAGAACATAGTGATTCATGAAGAGCTGGCACTATATAACCTTCGCTATCGTTGCTGATGGGAGTGTCGATCTCTCCCGAAATTCTAGTAGGGGTGGCTGTGGAAGGTGGTGATTCATGGGAAATGGTGGCTTTCTTATCCCGGATAGGTTCATCCGCCTCTATGGTTGGAGGAACGGTGTATTTGTTATCTTCCTCTACTGCTACATAATCGTTCGGATCCGAACTATGAGCTTTAACTTGTTCCTTGTGTACATCCATAAGGGGGTTTTCAAACCCACTCGAAACACCAGCTGGAAGAGCTATGGCACGTTGCGATGCATGAACAGCCTTAAGTGCAATGAGGGGTGCGTCGTACCCACTCGGAATACCAGATGGGAGAGCCATGGAACGTCTATCTTTCGTTAGCACCTCTTTAATCTCTGCTTCCTTTGACAGATCATCACGGACGACATTTATGATTTTCTCCTCAGACTTAAATGTTTCCTCCCCACTACCCCTGTTCACGTGCATGAATATCGATCATACATTCTTTTCATTTGATATTGTATATAAATTTTTATGAGTAAAAGAAATGTGCCGAGTTAATATACCTGAACTTGTAATTTATTTTGAGAATATTGGTATTACACCTCTTGTCCACCTTTGGAAGAGTAAGCTTCAGAAAGACTTCGCAAGCCTCTCTGTCGCACAATGACCCTAATGCAACAGCAACAAGGTCGTCGCTGCTCTTTGTTTGTTGATGATAGTTTTGGCTCTTTACCTCAGTGATTTTTGAACCATTTTCTGGTGCGAAATTCAGAGTTAGGTCCTCCATAACCACCCCAAGTAGGCCAGCCAAAGATTTAGAAACTACAGCAATCAAAGGCACCAAGTCTGAAACCAATTCAAAATTTCCCCAGTCACTTTTCTCAGCGATGTCACGGAGCATCTACAGGGAATTAGCACACATGATAAAGGATATGCCTATGTGAAGTTATATTAAGAGCAAATATACAGTTCATCAAAATTCAAACTACCTCTTCATCGCAGTCACTACCAAGTCCGAATGTGTAAACTGGCACATTGCCAATAGAAACACTGGCAGAATCACTTTCATCGTCTTCTATGCCATTAGATATAAGGATAATGGCAACACGACGCCTTCTGGTGTGAGTGCGTTTATCGAGTATTTTTAAGGCCATTTTGAGGCCGTCAGCAACGTTTGTGCCAAACTCGGCTTTTAAAGCATTAACCTGATTTGCAATCTCCATCCGAGAACTTTCAGTTATCCGGCGAAGTGGGCACAACTTGTTAGCTTCCTTGTTGAAAGTGACGATAGACAAACGATCGACATGGCTAAGTTTCTGGAGCAAAAAACCAATGGCAAGTTTCGCCTTTTTTATCGGGAATCCCTCCATGGTATCGCCGATATCTAAGATGGTCACAAGATCCACGGGTAATCTGCCCTCGGGGGATCCCGCTCCGTGGACCTTCAGCCGCACCTCAAACGGGCTTTCCTCCATTGGTGATTCCTGCTTGTTGATGATTCTTGCCTCCATGTATCCATCTAGTTTAAGATCTGGTTCTATCTCTGAAACAAGACATGGAAATTAGTTTGATTAGGTACAATGCTTAGAAGTGAATTACATTACCGGCGTAAGAAGGAGATATATAATCGCATGATTATAAGCTGAGAAACGTAACAGATAAACAACAAAAATTTAGAAACATATTTAGACAACTACTACTGAAACCTGTGGTCTGGCTGAATAGAATTGGCTCATCAACATTGTGCATCATTTTTGTGAAAGAACTAGATACTCTTATCTTCTTGTTTTAACACAAAGGAGTTGTTTTATATTTCATCTCAGTATTTACAACTATCAGTATATAAAGACGTTGAGAGCATAGAGAAAGAGAGGGATAGGGACATAAACCACCTTTATTTTATTTGTTTGACATCCAGTAAATTACTTTTTGATGCTACCTTGTTAGTCACATGAGTTCATGATGGTAGATCGTGATGTCGGTGTTGCAAAAAATCTGTGTGGTATGTTTAGCTCTAATTTTAGCTTCACCATATTGATTATGAAATTGTAAAAATTAATCCGGCCATACGGCCTATGATAAGGCTAATCTGAGTCTAGACTAAAAAAGGACTCTGAATAGATCACTCTTTGTGAAAACCCTGTTATGTGTACATAGTCTCCTGGCTTAAAATAACATTTTTTACACTAAAGCCCTTGTAACACACTTTTTCAAGAAATAGCGTTTGATAAACTTTTTTCAAACTGTTTTTCTCCAAAAACACTTCTGTTTTTAGGCCAACTTTTAAAAGTTTTCCAGGACTAACTTTTAAAAGCAATAAAAGCAGAAGTTGTGGACCCACTCAATTTTAATTAATTGATTATCTATTTTAACCTTGTTATATTAAAAAAACAAAATCTACCCTTGAATATTTATTTATGCACAATTATTTCACTAATCTTATTTAATTTAGTTTTATGCCAATATCTTTATTTATTTATACCATGGCGGATACTCGTACTTATTGTTATCTTGCTTCTCGAAGCTAGACTACTTCAGTGCAGAAAACGATCCTTGATAATCTATTCTCAGCTGGCTCTTCAGACCTTCACCCAGGTATGTGGATTACCTTCTACTTACTGTGTCGATGACTCTGCCCCTTCTTCCATGCATTCCCTGGCAGTTGTTTATTTTGATGCTGTTAAGAAGCAAATCCCAGACCAATTTCAGATGTCTGAAAGAGACTCCATCTTATGGAAATGAAATCGTATCAAGCATGCTCAGGACTACCTTTTGGCGGTTCCCATCAGTGGTCTCAACCAATGTCTTGGACCTAGACAATTTAGAGTTTTGCTTTGTTATCGTTTGGGCATTCCTCTATTTGGTGAGAATAGATTGTGTCCAAGTTGTAACAAGTCTTTGGAAATTTTTGGAGATCACGCGCTTCATTGTGCTAAAGATATTGGCTATAAATTTCGCCATGATGTGGTTCGTGATGCTATAGTTGACATTTGTTACAAATCCAATGTGCCTGCGCGCAAAGAGGTTTCTTTGGGTTTTCAGTCAGATGATGGCAAGGATCTAAACCCTGCTGATATTCTCGTCCTCAACTGGGAAAATGGGCAAGATGTTTGTATGGATGTTACAGGTGTCTCTCCTTTCACTGGTGATGGCGTCCGTTCCTTCGCTCCTGGTAAGGCTATTTCTGCAGCAGTTTCTCAAAAGCGGGCCAAGTACTTGGATAAGTGCGCGACACATGGGTATGGTTTGGGCGTTCTTGCCTTCACCACCCTGGGAGAACTTGGTGAGGACACTCTGATTTTTTTCAAGCGTTTGAGGAACTGTTTAGTCAGTAACGACGCTAGTAGTGGTTTTGGTAGCTTTATTTTTTATCGTTTAGGTAATACTATTCAAAGAGGAGAGCTCTGTGTAATTTTCTGAAAAAAAAAAAAAAAAAAAAAGAATTAGTTTTTGTTATAAAATAATAATTACAACAACAATAATAATAGTATTTAAAGGTAAAAAATTAAAAACTAAAATAAAATAAAAATATTAAATGATTAAAATATTAAATGATTAAAATATGAATAATGATTAAAATGATTAAAGAGAAACTCAGTCACAACTCTCTTCTTCATAAACCCTAGATATCTGTATATCTCTCAACAATGGAAGATGAGACAGAGAAAGTAGAAGAGAAGAAAATCCCTGTGTTTACAGTCTTAAAGAAAGGTTCTATTGTCAAGAACATCTATCTTGATAATCTATTGATTTCTGGGGAAGATGATTATGTATTAGTCGGAGGAGAAGAAGAGGAGGAGTCCAATAAAGTCCAACGGAAAAGTACTATTGTAAAACTCATAGCAATACCAAACTAGGCTTTAGTGTGATCTAATAACTTCCGTTTTTATTTTTATTTTGATTGTATTTCCAATAAAGTCCCGCCCAGGTCTATCCAAGAGTGAACATGTTGATAGAATTAAGTCGGAGAATGAGAAATACCTAATCTAGGATGGACATTTAGGTCCTTGATATCCTAACCTAGGTTGGGTTATCCCTTAAATAACCGTAAATTGTGTTTGTGTGATGCTTATTCCATGTCAAGATAAGAATAGTGTATCCTACCTAAATTTTAGGAGGCCAAAAAGGTGGAGTTTTGGAACTCCATCTAAAACCTGGAATTCCTTAATCCTTACTTGTGCTAGACAGTTATTTTTATAACTAATTTTTTTATTTAAATTTTCTTATGCTCAAAACCATAAATTTATATGGTTTAGTTTTTTTTTTCATTTTTAATTAATTAATTTAGCTTGTATACAGGTTTGTTGACAAACAACATACTATATTAACCCAGCGTGGAAAACAAACACCATTTAAAATAACCATTGCCATGATAGTCTAGGATAAACCAAGAAATACCCTAACCTAGACAACGTTTTTCATATCCAGAGACCCAAACAGACCCTTAGGGTTTAACTAGAGAGTTTTGAGTCAGGAGGCCAAGCACATTCCCAAATTTAGTTTGAAGAATACTCGATCTCAAATCAAGTCCTAAACTTCATATGTATGCTACAATGGTTTGTAATTGGGCCGACCAACCGGAGGGTCCGGAGTCCCTTTTATAGCTACTTTTTTGTAAATTGAAACCTAACATAAATTTGCAATTTCATAAAAAGATTTTGGTAGTGTGCACTTGATAATACCAAAATATCCCTCCCTTTCAGTCAAACTACTATAATTCCTTATGTATCATATTATTTAAGGGTATAATTGGCAACCAAATTTTAATATATAACATATCTAAAAATCCGTGCCTTGAATTTTACAAATTTTATCTCGTTGGAAAGGTAATAAAAAAAAGATACACAATGAGCATAAACAACAATATCAAATTTAGAGTTTTTACGGAAAATTTGGAGGTATTTATCATTTTAGGCACAATTTTAGAAAATTAAATGCATATCCATTATGCAAACCACCCAAAATGATACATAATACTATATATAGCCATATTTTGGTTTATGCATCAACTAATTTTCCTTTGCAACTAATAAAACGATGTACTCCCTCTGTTTCAAGAAAAGCGATACTTTTATTTTAGGCACAATTCTTGAAAATTGAATGCATAACTATTATGCAAACCACCACAAAGGACGCATAACACATCATGCAACCATATTTTGGTTTATGGATCAACCAATTATTTGTTTTAGAAAAAGTCATATTTTCATATTCCGTTTCTGAAAAGTGATACTTTCACTCCGTTTCGGGAAAAGTGATATTTTCGCTATGTTTAGGAAAAACTGATACTTTCGCTCCGTTTCGGGAAAAGTGATACTTTCGCTCCATTTAGGGAAAAGTGATCACTTTTTCTGAAACGGAGCCAGAGTATCACTTTTTTCTGAAAGGAGGCGCAAGTATAACTTTTTCGGAGACGGGACGAAGCTATCACTTTTTCTAAATCGGGTGAAAGTATCAATTTTTCCGAAACGGAGCGAAAGGTTTTTCTGGAACCGAGCCAGAGTATCACTTTTTCTGAAACGAGGCGAAAGTATAACTTTTTCGGAGACATGATGAAAGTATCACTTTTTCTAAAATGGGATGAAAGTATCAGTTTTTCTGAAACGGAGCGAAAGTATCAATTTTCCGTAAACAGAGAGAAAATAATCGCAGACAAACCCATCTTTAGATTCTTCTTTAGTGAGCCCTCTCACTGTAGCAACGGTTGTACCAGTAATATACGTTGCCATTACGTATGCATGTATATAGTAAAAATTATAAAATTCACATAATTGTAAATATGGTGTGGCAGTCAAATGTAAATTGTTGCTTCATTTATGATCATAACATGCAAACATGTGCGAACATGTATTAGATCTTATGTAATGTATTATTATGTATAGATCGTGAAACTAAGACAAATGACAAGTAGTGGATCCATGTGTTGTGAGTAATAATAATCCGAAATGTCGCAACAACTATACCGTGAAACTTAAAACAATTGAAAGTAAACGGTAGATATAAATAGGGGTATAGTTTATGATAGACGGTGTCCACATTACGATATCTGACAAGACATGGCTGACATAAGGCTGAGCAGAGAACGAGTTCATATAAATTATTTTAGGCTGACATAAGGAAGCTCACTTCAACTATTCCAGGGACCAAAAAAGAAAAAATGAAAAAAAGAAAAAATATCCGGGGAATGCATTTCCTGGTTCTTGAATGTTTTTCCATATTTCTGTTATCGACAAATTTACTCTGTATACATTTTATTTATTCAATCATTAATAAAACCAATCCTGTGTGATTGATGTACATCAATAGCGTGTTAGCTAGATCTGAAAGCTTCAAAGTAAACGGAAGACAACCATGAAGTCTTCTAATATATCATATATCATATCCATTTAGATGGTGTGTCTACATCGATCATACCTGTCTTGACAGCAGAATTGTCTGAGTTGAATTCATGTACTACTTTTTAAAGCATCGGAACATGCACCGAACTTGTAAGTAAACGCTCAAGTATAGTTTATACTATCAACTTGATCATCGATCTTAGCCATTAATGTGACAGGCTGCCTTTTATGTTTCCTTTCGTAATTGATGTGCACATGAATGATTGTTTGACCTGGCAATTTATTGGTTCATTTTTATTACTGTTTCACTTGCATAAGCATGACCCATAAGAGTTGATTAAAATGCACATTACCGCCGCCCTATGACAATGTATACTAATAGATGCTGACAAATGTGAACATATAGAAATGAATAGTGGATGTGGTTCCACATTTCATTCATATCCTTATAGAATATATGTACAGCTCCTACCGGTGAAATTTTAAAACAATAGAAAGTAAATTCTAGGCAGAGCATAAAGTATAGTTTAGAATAAAATGACGGTGTCTAAACCCGATCATATCTTACCTGACATGATAAGGCTGATCAGGGTGCTAATAGTCTAAAATCATTTTATTTTAAACAGCCGTGACAAACTGACAATATCTCTGTAACAGCAGAAATGGTGGTTTTAAGTACCTCTAACTCATGACAGACATTTGTGTTAAAAAAAAAAAAAATCATGACCAACATAGGGAGCTAGCTAAGGTTTTTCGACTGAAAACAGGAATTCACCTCAACGGCTAGATAAATACCGTATAACATGTAAAACCCCTATAAATTAGTGTTTTGTGTGTAATGGGATATCTTTAAAAGACAAGGTGCAAAGAATGAGCCTTCTGTTTCCAAGAATCCATAGCAAATTAGGTGAGTGTACAAACTATTGGTGAGCAGCAGAACTGGATGCAATCTGTTAGCACAACTGATAACCAGGCAAGGATTACGGCATGATAAAGATACACAGAGATTGACGCACTTAATGGAATATATCCATGCCCCAATTAGCGACATTGATTGAGTATATTGTCTTAAATTGTATTATTCTCATTCATTGTTGATTGACCTATTTTGGGTATGTAATAACCATTTATAATGCAAACATCTTCACCCTGTTTAGGTGTGTAAGATATTCACCAAAATCTCTTTTCTAACTTGGTATCATCCTCGATCCAAGCTACGCTTCCAAAAATCCTAAAACCACAAAAAACACAAAACCAAATCAATACCATGGCAACAACAAATCAGCTAAGAAGTGTTCAAATTCATCATCTCGTAACACTCAAACTTACAGAAACAAATTACCTTCTTTGGCAGACACAGTTCAAGCCGATTCTCAAAGGCCATGGATTAACCGGCTTTATTGATGGCACAAAAGTAAAACCAGCAAGAACACTCCCAAACTCAGAAAACATAAACCCTGACTTTACTGCTCATGAAGAACAAGATGCCCTTCTAGTTGGATGGCTTATTTCAACACTCACCCCTGAAGTTTTAGGCAAAGTTAGAGGACTAGACACAGCAAAACAAGTTTGGGATGCATTGGAGGCAGAGTTTGCTCCAAAAACAAAGGCGCACCAGATGCATCTAAAGAAACAACTTCACTCAATGAACAAAGGTAACAAATCACTCAAAGCTTATTTTAATGAAGCTAAATCATTATTTGATCAACTTTCAGCGTCTGGCTATGTTGTTACTACTGATGAGATGAAACAGTCTATATCTAATGGGTTGAATCAATCGTACGATCCGATTGTCACGGCACTAAGCACTAACGAAGACATGGATATACAAACTTTTTATGCACATTTGCTCACCTTTGATATGCGCCTGGAGCAACATCTTGCTGTGATTCAGCAGCCAATTGCTAATGTGGCAGTCTCAAACTATGCATCGTCTTCAAGATACAGCAATGACGGTCGAATCACCGAGAGAGGTAATACTTCTTACAATCACTACTGCTCAACATCGTAATGGTGCCCGGCGATCCACGAAATCTCCGGATGCTGAGAAGTGTCAAATCTGCAAGAAAGATAATCACCTTGCCGATAGATGCTGGTTCCGTTACAAGCCCAGCAAAGGTCAATCTAAGCCGTTTGCATATGTTGCGTTACCAGGTGGACCAAGTGGCACTTTCGATGGAGTTTACGGACACGGGCGCAACTCATCATCTGACGTCCGAGCATCTTAAATTTAACCATCCCTCATGAATATGATGGTACTGAGATGGTACATGTTGGTAATGGTAATGCTCTAGCCATTACTAGTGTTGGTACAGCCTCTTTCACATATAACTCTCGGGCTTTTCATTTAAACAACATATATCATGTGCCAGACATAAAGACAAATTTACTGTCAGTAACTCAGTTTTGCAAAGACAATGCAGTGTATTTTGAATTTCACTCTTCGTGTTTTCTTGTGAAGGACATTCAAACGGGGACAACTCTGCTGCGAGGACTGAATAGGAATGGGCTATACATTTTTGAAGGTGTTGACATGCTCGACAAACCCATCCAACTACAGGGAAACATTTCATCTACCTTCCCATTATGGCATCAACGATTAGGACACCCTATGCTGCGTACTGTTTCTCAAATTTGTCTTAAAAATTCCCTTCCTGTTTCTAATAAACAGTTTGATTACTGTCATTCTTGTTATCTTAGTAAAAGCAAGAAATTATCTTTCTCTCTAAGTGATACGGTTTATGACAAACCACTAAGTCTTGTAGTTTCGGATATTTGGGTTTCACCTGAATTATCTAGGTCTGGTTTCAAATACTATCTACTTATAATGGATGTTTTCTCTCATTTCACATGGGTTTTTCCTATTGTCAGCGTTGATGCCTTGAAAACATTTATTCTTTTCCAAAAACAAATTGAGAACATCACTGGACCATAAAATCAAAGTTTTCCGATCAGATAATGCCTTGGAGTATAGAAGTTCACTGCTTATCTCAATTCGTCAGGTATCAACATCGTTTCTCATGCCCACACGTCACCTCAAAATGGCATAGCGAACGTCGTATTAGACACGTTGCGAGTCTGGTCTGGCGTTACTCTTTCATGCTCATATGCAAAAGGAATTTTGGGCAGATGCATTCACTCTGACATGTTATCTCATCAATAGGTTGCCCAAGTCTGCAGACGAACCCACAACGCCGTTAGAAATCCTGTTTCAAAAAAAACCAGATTACAAATTTTTGCGTGTTTTTGGATGTTTAGCATATCCCTGTCTCAGACAATACAACGCAAATAAACTACAGCCTAGATCACTTCCATGTGTTTTCATAGGTTATAGTAATGCACATAAGGGTTATTTATCTGCACCAGCAATCTAATCGTCTCTATATCTCTCCGGCATGTGAAGTTTGAGGAGAACACGTTCCCATTTGGTCTCTCAATGAGAAAGATCCTTAGTGTCTCAAGGTAATGTCCCTTCAAGTACTAGTGTTTTGCTTTCCTCCTTTTTGTCATGCTACTCCGACAGAAAATATGGAAGGTGTATTACAACCATCACCAGCGCAAAGTTCGCAGCCACTGCCAACCTCATCAGCATCGTTTACAGGGCAACATTCTCCAGCCCACTCAACGTCTTCTGCTACTTCAGCGTTGCCCCAGGACACTCCATCGGCTAGTCCGTCAAGTCGAGAATAATCTGAGTCCACGAAGCTCACAGACTGCGGACTCTTCAGTCCCTTCAACACTGCCTGAAACCGTAACTCATTCTATGATAACACGGGCTAAAGCAGGCATCACCAAGCCAATAAACAAGTTGTGTTTGAATGCTTCTAAACACCCACTACCTGAAAGAGGATTATATGGAACCAACTTTGCTATACATTAGCTTCTAAGAATCAAAATGGAGGCAGCAATGGACGTTCAAATTAATGCGCTAATTCGCAATGGTACCTACTCCTTGGTGAAATATGAAAAAGGTATGAACGTGGTAGCTGCAAATGGGTATATCGCGTGAAACAAAATCCAGATGGGACGATTGAGCGACATAAAGCGCGCTTAGTGGCTAAGGGCTTCAATCAGCAAGAGGGTGTGGATTACGGCGAGACGTTTGTGATTATAAAAACCGTGCACTATTCGGCTAGTCTTGTCTATTGCTTGATAATGAATGGTTGGCAACTTAAACAACTAGATGTTGAGAATGCATTTTTGCATGGAACCTTGGAAGAAGAAGTATATATGCAGCAGCCGCCTGGTTACGTTGATTCCAATCATCCTAACTATGTCTGTAAATTGCACAAGTCTTTATATGGACTCAAACAGGCTCCACGGGCCTGGTTTTCGAAACTCAGTAACTACTTGCTGCAACTAGGATTCAAAGGTTCCATATCTGACAGCTCCTTGTTTGTGTTACAGACTAAAGAATTCATTACGTACGTTCTGGTGTACGTTGATGATATCATAGTGACAGGTTCTCAGCCGGCTCAAATTACACAGCTGATCACTGATCTCGGTAATGTTTTTGCATTAAAAGACATGGGTGACTTATCATACTTTTTGGGAGTCGAAGTCCTCAGGCAAGGCAGCGAGTTAGTGCTCACCCAAAGAAAATACATAACAGATCTTTTGAAGCGCACAAAACTGGATGGGGTCAAGCCTGTAAGTACTCCATTAGCACCTAATGCCAAGATCCAAAATCAAGGCACTAGCGGTTTAGCGATGCCACTTTATATCGCGGTGTTGTTGGAGCTCTTCAATACTTGCCTTAACAAGACCGGATATATCGATGGCGATTAACAAGGTATGTCGGTACATGCATGACCTTTTCATTGAACAACTGGGAATTGGTGAAGAGAATCATTCGTTATCTCAAGAGTACTGTTAACTATGGTTTGCATTTCACGGAGTACACAAGACTATACACTTCAGGCATACTCCGATGGAGCCTAAGTGGGCAGCGACTTAGGCGATGACGATCCACCGGTGGGTGCATATACTTTGGTGGAAATCTAATCTCTGGAGTGCGAAAAACAAAAAGCGGTGTCTAAGTCAAGTCTTTGAAGCTGAGTACCGGGGTAGCTATTGCAACCTCGAATTAATATGAATCTGATCTCTTAAAAGAGTTAGGGGTTCTCCATTGACTCGATCTTATGGCGTGACAACTTGGGTGCAACATATCTTCAGTTGAATCCGGTGTTTCATGCAAGGATGAAACATATAGAGATCGATTATCACTTTGTTAGAGAAAGGGTGGCATCTAAACAACTTCAAGTGAGGTTCATCGAGCTCTCGTGATCAGTTTGAGATGTGTTTTACAAAAGGTCTGTCGACTCAGAGATTTCAAATCATGCGCGGCAAGTTGCACATCCGTCAACTCAAGTACAACTTGAGGGGAGGTGTTAACTGGCGATAACCAGGCAAGGATTACGGCATGATAAAGATACCGAGAGATTGGCGCACTTAATGGAATATATCCATGCCCCAATTAGCGACATTGATTGAGTATATTGTCTTAAATTGTATTATTCTCATTCATTGTTGATTGACCTATTTTGGGTATGTAATAACCATTTATAATGCAAACATCTTCACCCTGTTTAGGTGTGTAAGATATTCACCAAAATCTCTTTTCTAACTCAATCAATGGGTTTTGTCCCATCCGCATCCAATTCACCATATGCCACAGGAAAAATGATCCGGAAAAGGTTCCCAAATCTTGTCACATCCTCTTTGTGTTTGAAAAAAAACAAATTAGAAATATCCCATTCTCATTTTGGCATTATGATGAGATTTGGGAAAATCACTGTTGAAGGAGATGTTACATTCTCGTTTATTTATATCCATTTGGTTTTCCAATGGCTAAACATCTTTGAAAAACAAAGCGGTTACAAAGACAAATACGAAGATAAAAATAGGGGAAAAAACAAATAGGTTTTACATAACATCGCAATCTCTTGTTGCATTTATTCTCATGTAAAATTAAAACCAACTTGCGAAATAGATAAAGCATAAAGACAATTCAACAGAAATAAGAAAATGAAAACATGATTATGAAGTACATGATCAGCACATTAGAGAGAGCGAGAGCTAAAAAAGTACTGAAGTCCATGATGATCACTAAGGTGCCGGTGTAGTCTACCAGATCAGATCGTGGGGTGCCCCGACAAATTAAAGCTTTTATTTTTTTCCACTGAACCCAACCCGTGGGTCGTGTTCTTTTAATTTGTCAGCAGCAATGTTGTATCCCAAATCAACTGCCTTCTTTAGCCTACCAAATCCCCAACCCTCCTGTTTGGGAGCCTCTGGTACGGGTGACGCCGCCACCTTATCCTCCTCTGGCGGGGGCACTACATAACTCTCGTGATCCAAGGTATAAGCTTTAGCTTGTTCCTTGTATTCGTGTATAAGGGGAGTATCATAACCACTCGGAACACCAGCTGGGAGAGCTACAGAACGTTGTGGTTCATGAAATGCCTCAAGCGAAAGTGCAAAACCACTCCCTTGTATACGTCTCTCCTCAGCTAGCACCTCCTCAATCTCATCCTCCCCTGAGATAGCATTGCGGGTCACATTTATGATTCTCTCATCGGTCATAAATGTTTCCTCCCCACCAATCCTGTGATACATACAAGTCATACATTTTTTTTTTTTTTTGAGATTTTATATTAATTGCAAAAGTAAATAAATTTGGGTTTACATACCTGTACTTGTAGCGTATTTTTAAAATTTTGGTGTTACACCTCTTGTCAACCTTTGGTATAACAAGTTTCAGAAGGACCCTGCAAGTCTCTCTTTTGAACAATGTCCCCAATGCAACAGTAACAGGGTCGGTCTCTACGCCTTTCGTCTGTTGATGATAGTTTATGGTATTTATATCAGTGATTTTGGAACCATTTTCCGGTGTAATAGTCAGAGTTAGGTCCTCCACAACCACATCGAAAAGGCCAGCCAAAGATGTGGAAAACACACCACTCAAAGGGACCAAGTCTGGTACCAATGCAAACGTTCCTCCGTTGCTTTTCTTAGCGATGATACTGAGCACCTACACCGAAGATCAGGCATGAAGAATGAAACGCCGATGTGACATCACATTAAGAGCAAACTTACGGATTTGTAAAAAATTCAAATTACCTCTTGATCGCAGTCACTACCAAGACCGAATGTGTATACGGGCACATTACCAACAGGAATATTGGCAGCATCACTCTCATCATCTTGTATGCCATTAGATATAAGCATGATGGCAATTCGACGCCTTTTGGTGTAAGTGCGGTCATTGAGTATTTTTAAGGCCATTTTGAGGCCAGCAGCAATGTTTGTGCTTGAGTCGGCTTCTAAAGAATTAACCTGATTTGCAATCTTCATGCGAGAACTTTCAGTTATCTGGCGCAATGGGCACAACTTGTCAGCTTCCTTGTTGAAAGTGACGATAGACAAACGATCTGCATTGCTAAGTTTCTGAAGCAAGAACTGAATGGCAAGTTTTGCCTTTTTTATCGGGGATCCCTCCATGGTATCGCCGATATCTAAGATGGTCACAAGATCCACGCCTAATCTCCCCTCATCAGATCCCACCCCGTTGACCTCCAGCAGCACTTTATACTGGCTTTCCTCCATTGGCGCTTCCTGCTTGTTAATGATTCTTGCCTCAGCATGTCCATCACCTAGTTCAATATCTGCTTCTTCCTCTGCAAAATTAATAACCCACGTATAATAGTTTTATTAGGTAAAATGTTATTTCATTACTAGCAGAAAATTAAGAAGCGCTCAAAGAAGAAGAAGATAGAGTTAAATTAGATGAGGAATAAACTGAGATGTGTAACAGATAAAACCTGTGGTATCCTGTTTAAGAATTGACTCATCATCGTTGTACATCATTTTTGTGAAAGAACTGAATACTCTTTTAATCTTCTATTATTGATAATAGAAAGAAATTTTTTGTGTTCATCTCATTCTTTACAACTTTCAATATATAATGGCATTGAGATTTTAGATTTTAGAGCATAGACAAACAGAGAGAGAGATGGCAATCATTTTAATATTATTTGTTTGACATTCAGCAAGCAACTTGTTTATGCTAGCTTGCACTTGATTTAATAATTAAGGATAGATCGTGACGGATAAGGGTCTCGAATCCAATTTAAGTTCAAGCACTCGGTCTTGGCTTTTTTACTAGATAGGTGGAAACATTGTGATGCGTGGGGTAAAATCGTCCGCCAAGACATTATGATAAAGGATATATCTAAGATTCAATTCCTAATCGTTAAATAATCTTGTGATAACAAAAAAGAAAAATTTGTACACGAAAAATAAAATAAAATAACAAGAACCAATCAAAAGTTACCACATATTGGTGTAAAAAAAATTTAGGAATAGAAGTGGGTTCGGTTTAGTGCTAAAAGGCCATAACAAATGATCTAAATGTCAAAGACTTTATCGGAAATATGCTGTTTTTCCCCATCTTCTTTACTTTATCATCCATATAATTAGTGTTTAATTTAATCTACATTAAATGTAGAGCAAGATCTAAGTGAACGCCTGCAGGAAAACACGTCTAATCTAATATAGCACCCATATGCGATGTCGAAATCATACTCACCAATCTAGCTATTGAGAATCAGTCTCAGACACATACATCAGAGGAAGGGGGTATGTACTAATATGTGCTACTGTATGTAGTACTACTAGAGAAAGAAAAAAAAAAAAAGGCCGAGCACTCATGGCGTTTTAACTTTTAATTACCATCTCTCATATGAATAACTGCTAGACACATGCAGTTAGTATGGGTATGAATAGGTCTTGGATCTGACTTTTGGCAGAAAATAATCATCTATTTATTCACGAATACAAGAATATTAAATATGTTGTTTGCAAAGTGTCTGTGGAGGCCATAGGGAAAATTTCTGATCAATCAATTATATGTAATCACTGTCGAGTGTCGACCTATGGGAACTGCTTAGAAATGCGAACAAATACTACTTTATACCTATAAATTGGTGTTCAGTGAATAGTCTTAGATTACAAAGTGCACATTTAGACTGCCTAGTCCCATCTTTAGAGCCATTTCTCATATATGAATCATGATCTTCTCTTTAATCTTTGTGATCCGGGTGTCATTTTAATGAGATTAGATCCGCGATGTCTTCAATTTACTTGCTGGTGCTAGGATAGTTTCAAAATTCAACACTAGGATAGTTTCAAAATTGAACATCACCGATATCTGTGCAGACCCTGTTGGAAGTTAAACCAAGATATGGTGATTTGGTTCGTGGATCAACATACGTTACTGATACACTGTGCGATATTTGGAAGTTGGAGTTTACTTGAGAAGCAAGGTGTTTGAGTTCCAGAGAGTTCCAGAAGAGTTTTATTTAGAGTTTGTTTTATGTTAGGAAAGTGTCTTTGTTTAGAGTTTTATCTTTCTTAGGAAAGTTTTCTTTGAGTGATCGTCAAGTTTGTGAGGCTATAAGTAGGCTATTGAGCCATAAGAATTGTACACCGAATTTGATTATCAATGTAGTCATTTTATGCATCCGCGTTTTGCTCTCCTCTCTCTTGCTCGATCCTAAGGTGAGAGGAAGAGGAAGCATAGGAGATAGAGTTCGAGAAGATTCATAAGTTTTTTCGATGTTAGAGAGAGTAGTTTGAAGGTCTGCAAACTAGTTGTTGTGTTGGTGTGCCTTCACCAGGGTTCGGGAGTTTTTTTTTTTTTTTTTTAAAAGATAAAAAAAAGTTAGAGATAAAACAAGGAAGTCCAGTACGTGAGATTCAAACCCTAGGGTTTGATGAAAAAGTTGGTTCTCGATTGGAGTTGGTGATTAAATGTTTTGAGTTTGCATTGAACAATAAGAATGATGCCCTAGATTTGACTTCTGATAATGATGATTGGTGTTGATAACCATGGAAGAGAAGAGAACATGATGTTGTTGTGTTCACATGGTAAAGTTGTTGACAGTAAAGATAGGAAGGGATCGAAGTTCATGGACCTATTAGAAAAAATGACGGGTTGATAGAATAAAGACGGACGGAGAAGATTGGCCTACGAGTTCAGTTAGAAGGTAGGAGAATGGAGTCTGATGGTGTGCTTCACAGGAAGATGATGTTTGCAATGGCAGGTGATGGAATTTAAGCTCACTATGTTTGAAGCTGGAGTCTGTGATTATAACCACTAGTTCATGGTGACTGCATGTGATCACAACGATGGTGATGACGTTGTGGAAGACATTACTCAAAGTGGCTTGAGAGATGAGCATGTTCGCGGGGGTGCTGCTGTTAAAAAAATTGATGAATCAAGCTTGTTGAGAATATTTGCTGGAGATGGGATGTTAGGGTTACAGAAGTCACTGAGAAGCTCGTAAAAAAAAAATTATTGAAAGTTTGTAACAATATGAGTGTTGCAAAGGTGAGTGTCACAATTGCAGGAGAACGGTTACAGAAGCATAACAAAAGAAAGTCATAGTTAATGACAGTAACAAAACTGGTATAACAGTAAAGGAGTGTGACAATTTTCTGGCAGACGCATTGCAGAAAGCAGATTTGATGATGGTTGAGGTGGTAAGCAAGGGTTTTTATGGCAGAGCATTGGTTGATTTTAGAAGGTAAGGTAAAGAAGCTTTGGATGAGTGGTTGATTCAAATGGTTAAGTCATGAATTCGGAATCAATGAGGATGGAGGATCAAAGATGGTATTGCAGTCAGGAGGACTGGTACAGTTTGATGGAGGATCAAATAGTCAAGAAGGACTCGTACGATTTTATTAAGTTGATTGAATTCAGAAACTTAGAATGACAAGGAATGTTTGGTGATGTTTAAGCTAAAGGTAGGAAGGTAGCATGTTGGAGTTTAAGCTCAAACATGTTGGAAGAAGTAAAGTGTGGTTGAAGAGTTTGTGGCAGAAACTTTGAAATCCTACAAAGTGTGGCAGACTTAGTGATAGTTATTGCTTGTGGCAGAAGCGTAATAAGAGAAAGATTGTGGAAGAATCATGAAGAAACAAAGACGAAAAGAGAAGAAAAAGCAACAGTAAGGTTGTGAAAAAAGAGATGTTATCACTAGGAGGTGATGATAGAATGAAGAGAATAGACGTCACAAGGATGTGATCGTGAAACGTGAAGTAATTCCAGTGTGGAATTTTGAAAAGTGTGGAAATCCTTCCTGTAAAGTAGGTTACAAATTGCGAGTGAAGTAGTTTGTATGGAAATCCTGGAAGTGAAGTAGGTAAACAAGAGATAAGGTTGAGCTAAAATGCTCCGTGTAGAAAGTTGAAGGTGAGCTACAATGCTCGGTGATGAGTTAAAGAATTTGTTTTTGTGTTTGGTTAGCAAGTTGAATAGATCACAACAATAGTATTTCTAGCTTGTTAAGGATGGTGTTTCGCTGCAATGAAGAAGAACGTGAAAGAAGAAAAAATATTTGTGAATTGAGTTTGTTGATTGGATAATGATGACGGAATTCCGTAAGTATCATGAAATTAGGATAAGCTATAATCGAGTATCAAGGAGTAAGGATTTTTTAGTGGTATCTTTGAATAATGAGTAAAGACAAGAACATGCTACTACTATTGTTAGTGTTTCTAATAGTTGTACGTTGACGTTTATCAATGGAAGAAGAGGAATAGAAGATGAGAAACGATAAGGACATGCCAACGTCGATTACTAGAAGAAGCTGAGGAGTAGAAGTGGGTTACGGAATTCTCGTTGAATGATATCTTAGTTTAAGGGAGGATGTTGGAAGTTAAACAAAAATATGGTGATTTGGTTCGTGGATCAAAATATGTTGTTGACACACTATGCGATATTTGGAAGTTGGAGTTTACTTAATAAACATGGTGTTCGAGTTCTAGAAAGTTCTAGAAGATTTTTATTTAGAGTTTGCTTTATGAAAGTATCTTTGTTTAGAGTTTTATCTTTGTTAGGAAAGTTTTCTTTGAGTGATCGTCAAGTTTGTGAGACTATAAGTAGGCTATTGAGCCATAAAAATTGTACACCGAATATGATTGTCAATGTAGTCGTTTTATGTTTCCGCATTTTTATCTCCTCTCTCTTTCTCGATCATACAGGCCCTAAGTAACAGACAACATAGACTTATTTACTTTGTGTTGCCAATGAACTAATTGCTTACTCGTTGCATGATAATCAATTGTGTAGACTAGTCCAATGTAACTATAATTTTCATTGATGCAAATGTGGAAAAAATAAGGAAACTTTTAATAATTTTGGAGGTCTCCGAAATGATTACAGGCTTGAAGTTAAATTTGGAGGAATCTACAATGATTAGTGTGGGTGCAAATAGTGTTATAGAGAGCTTGGTTGTAAGTTGGAAAAGCTTTCTTTAACTTATATCGGTATGCCTATAAGGGAACATTGGCGTAGTACCTCATTTTGGGAGCATGTTTTGGCAAGAATGGAGCAAAATTTGGCAACTTGGAAGAATAATAAGTTAAATAGAGCAAGTAAACTCGTTCTTATGTTACAAGTTGTTTTGCTAGTTTAGCAATTTATTATTTGTCTCTCTTTCACTTACCGGTTAGTGTGGAGACAAAGAATGGTGAGAATCATGCGCAATTTTTATGGGGAGAGGTGAAAGGACCAAGAAACCTAATTTGGGTAGCTTGGACAAATATTTGTTTGCCTTAGGATAATGGGCCAGGTATTAAAAGCAAGAAGTGGAGCGTGATTCATTTTCTTTTTGTGAGAAGAGATGCGTAGGTTGAAGCGTGAAGCGGCGAAATATTATCCCAAATAACCTTATAGAACATTGGTTTAGCATTCACATACGACACATGAGGTGGTAGGTTTGAATTCCACCATTCTTTTTTAATTTTTAGAACATTATTTCTTGAAGTTCGACCATTTTGCGCTTCTGACTTTGGTCAAAATCATTGACTGCAAGCTTCACAGTCAGAACACTTCATAGGTATGCTTCGGAGCGTTTTTGAAAAATAAATTGAAGCAAAGATTAAAGTGTACGCTTTTCAAAAATAAAAATACCCTTTGTAAGAAGATAATACAAGAGAAGTTTAAGTGAAAGAGTGGTCTGCTAATGCCGGATGTTAATTCTAATACCAAATGTAGAAGTTTATGGAAGAACGGGGTGAATATGGTTTCGAGGGTTGAAAACATGGCTCAATTTAGAGTTAATTACGGTAACGGAATCACATTTTGGAAGGATAAATGGGTTGATGGAGGATGATTAAAATATATTTTCCCGGAGGTGTTCAAGGTAGTGAGTGATAAAGATGTCACTATAACAGAGATGATTAGAGGTAATGGATGATAATATGTTTTGAAGATAGCTTTGAATACTAATAAGTAGATTGAATGGGATCTTTTTTGGCGTGATGTTTGTATCCCAAATATTTTGGAAAGAGATGACGATATGTTTATTATGGAGAATTTTTGTACGACGAAATGCTCTAGCTGGGCAGTTTGAGACGTGCAGTTTCGCGAAGCATTTATGGAAGAACAACCTTCCACAAAAGGTCAGGTTTATTATTTGGGCTTCTTTTCATAATTCCCTTCCAACTATGGACATGTTAAGGCATAGAGGAGTGGAGATAGAAAGTGATTTGTATGTTTTCTTTAATTCTGAAAGAGAAACAACAGATCATATTTTGTTGCATTGTCCTTATTCGTTTGAGGTATGAAACTATTTCATTAAAGCATTTCGTATTTCGTGGCCAATGTGGAGGTCACTTTTTGATTTGTTTGAAGCTTGGACTACAAATATTTTGAAAGGTAGAGCTAAAGTAGTTTGGGGGATTATCCATTATGCAACTTGTTGAAGACTGTAGAAGGAAAGGAAAGGGAGAGTCTTTGGATCTAGAATATAGGTTGCGAATGAGATTATTGATCTTATTAAACAACTTATAGTTGTATGGGTCTTGTGATTCCGATACATTTAAGTTTGTCTCTCCTATTCTTATTTGGACCAATTTGGAAAGTCTTATAATTGTGTAACTCCCTTTGCTTTGTGTAAAGGTTTTTTCATTTTTAATATAACCTTTTTTTTGAATAAATAAATAAACATAACTAATCGTTTAAAGGTTCCTAAAGACATTTATGTAGAAGGAACTATTATAATTCAACTTTATTGATAGACATCATTTGAAATCTAACATATGCAATGCATCCAATAGTAGGACCAGAATATCGTTGTCACGATAGGGGGGGGGGGGACCGAAGAAAAACGAAACTCTGCAGTAGGACTGTTGAGAAAATGACTTTTGGGTATTTCATATTACTGGAAAACCCATTGAAATAGCAAGGAACTTTGGACCTTAGATGGCAATTTTTTTTTATTTGTTCAGTGTGGTGACCCAGAGAATCGGCCGATCCGAACCAAAACCATGCTGAAATAATCACAGTCGTGGATTTCTTTTTCTTTAATCACATCCATTCATTGAAAGTATAAAAACTTGTAAACCTAAACCCAAAACTTTTCTTTCTTCTTTTCCTTTTCTCATATTTATCCTCCTCCACTACCACTGGCAAAACTTACATGCCTGTACCACTTTTTTATTTTTTTTCTACACTCTCAATGGAAAAAACGGCGATAGGAACTCGAAAGAATCCATAGTATGATATATCCTTAAAATAGAATCACTATCAAAACATTTGAGAAGACTCCAAATATGAGTTTTGTGCTGAAATTGTTGATTCAAGTTTTTAGTTAATTTTTGTTTCTCTATCTTTTCACTTGTTTAATCTCCATTTATTTCTCTGTAAAAAAATTTGAGGTTGTTTGTAATTTGTTGATTCAAAATTTGATCGCTGTCGTATGCGTCAAAAATAATTACACTTTCTCACAACTCAAAATATAAAATATAGCAAGGGAAAGAAAGGATCGATCTCACAGAGAGGTCTAGGTTGTCAAATTGTTTTGGTTTCCTATATAAAACACCGGGTGATTTTCTGACTTTTGTAAAAGCAAATAAATATAAAAGCAAAGAAATAAAAATAAAGCACACAAATCAAATCAAGGATGAGAAAGTATTGGTTAAGGATTCATATTCATTCACAAATATGCTTTCAAAACAATAACTAGAATTGATATTTAATCTCAACTTTTATCAAAAGCCCTAGAATATCTTGATCGCAAGAATATCCCGCAAATTCCCTTTTGTCATCAACAAACACATTAAAAGATGCGAATATGAATTCTATCTAAAAGAACAACCTAACGTGTAAAAGCACTAATTAAGTTTAATTCCCAAGATGCATTAAGTTCTATGAAATCAGGCCAATCAAATCAATCGAACGTGGAAAACGCACTAATTCAATTTAACAAAGGTTATAATTCACATATGATCATAAGAATATATCACTACAAACTATAATCATATTTATGCTACTTGCATTCAAGGAGTATCACTTTTACGTATAATAAACCCTAAACTAGCAATAGAGATGAAAACAAACTCAACCGATTCGCGACTCGATCAAACAAGCATTCAAACCATATAACAATATTAATTGTGAATCATAATCGATAAAATATGGAGACAAAACTAATTTATCATATCAAAAACCATATTATGTGAAATCCAATTATTCCATAACCAATAATAAAATTAAACACTCATGTTAATGGAGTTCATAACAAGAAGAAAGAAAAACCCTAGCATGTTGTAAACCCTAGAAAAAAGTAGTAGTAGAGATGATATATTTTTGCCTAGACTTCCCTATATATGGAGTTTTGTAACCTCCTCTTGAAAAAGTTAGGAAACCTAGCAAAAATAGGAAAGTGCACCTCCTTAGAATTGTATCCCGTGCATCAAATCCCGGACAAGGTAGGTTCCAAAAATCCTTGCACAAAACACCAAATTAAGTCACGGCCAAAAACTTGAACTAGCCGTGTAAAACACATTGGCTACAAGCCTGTTGGGCTCGTGCGAAATGTATTGGCTAAATAGCCTATTGGGCTCTCAGTCAACTATCAAACTCCAGCCCAATATGTAGCATGTGGAACTGACAGTGTCTCTCTGAAGTTTCCGAGCCCAACCAAACTCGAGCTCAAGCTTCCATCTCCATCGGACCATCTATCAACCTGACGGTTAACACCGACCATGATCACCCATCGAATTATTCTCCATTTCTGCTCATATCACACTGCCAATCATCGAGTTCACTCTTTCTCATTGTATCTGTTGTACTCGATCTCCATTTAAGCTCGAGCTACACCAGTCCAGTCCATGCACCAGCATCATCTCTTCCATCTATCATTCTTCCGTTATCAAACTCTTCTTCCACAGCTCAACTGCTATTCATTGCCTTCCACTCCGTCTCAGTCCCAGCCATCATCACTGACCCAACTCCAATGCTCTCTGCCAAAGCACACCAAACCAACTCGAGTATCCATCAGTCACTCGAGCTCCACATCAATCTCCACCAGACAGTGACTGCTCAAACTCACTTCCATGCCTTCCAGAGCTGAACCTACCGTACTCCATCAATAGCTTCATATTCCATCTTAACCGAAGCTATACCCATTGATCATCTACGTCATTAGCCATCCAAGCACCTGTCCTCCAAAACTTGGCAACTCCATACTCTGTTGCAACCAAAGAGGCTCCATCGTTGCTGCCATCAATCTTTCGTTCAGTCTCATTACTTCCATTGGCATCGTTGAACAACACCAAATTCCACAGCAACATCATCTCAACTTCCTTCGTTCCTATCTGCTCGGTCAACTGCCATTATAACCATGCATGTCGAATGACAAGTTCATCACTGCCAACAGTCTTCATTGGTTCTCGTGTTCTAACTCATTCCCTATAGGCACAACTCCTCATTAATCTTACTGCCATCACAATACCACATCCAAGCTCGAGTTAACAACATTTCCCTAACTCGGTCGACAGCATCCAACCACTGATGCCTCAATCGAGCTCTGATCCTCACCGCCAACAACTTCTTTCTCGTTTCCCCCCTACAAACAGCTTCGAACTTTACTGCCATTTAATCGAACTCTTCCATTACTTCTCATTAAATCTTCACCATCATTACAAACTCTGGCCATAGACTTCACGATACTCATCATATTCCCGCTATCCATTAGTGGAAGAAAACCCATCAATCGTCACTGCCATCAATGGCATTAACCAGTGAGCTTCAGATTCCACCGTCTTCATAAAGATTTCAAATCTTCTGAGATTCCTACTTCTCGGTCACCAACAACCTTGAACAACGATCAGCATCGCCATACAATCTTCCATAAATCCATCTCCGGCTTTTAATGGCTATGGCAGCAGCATTTCAACTCGAGCGCAACAACCACAGAACCATCCATCTACGCATTCCGTCACGATGGCATCAAGCCATTTCATTCTCAGCTCTAACAACGCCTTAGCCCATTGTTTCCAGCTCCTACGATCTCTGGCTCTGCCAAAGCCCTATCTCCCATGCAAAGCACATCTCTTGACCAGTTTCTCTCGCCATCGAGCTTACTCTTGCTATCCCCAACTACCAACCACCACCCTTATTAACACGTAACTGTTGTCAATGGCAGCACCAAAACGTCCCATGCATGCAGCTCCTCCATCTTGTCATCGAACTCATCAGCCTCAGCTAGTTGGTTGGCGTCCAACCACTGAATGCCCGCTTCAATCGAATCCTCAATCTTCTTCTTGTCCTCAGCTGAGACATCAGCCCAGTTGCACATGCTGCACCTAGTTGGTGTTTAAGGCCCATCACCAACATCTTTAAGCCCAGCGCACACATCTTTAAGCCTAGCACATGTAACCAGGCGGGTGTTTAAGCCCATGAGTGCCTCAAGCTTTACTATCAGTTTTGGAAAACCGACAAGGTTAATTTCTTGTTTCGCCCATAAGTTCTTCGTACAAAATCGGAATGACTCCGTTATTGCGCCATTAGCTTCGTCTTTTCGTCCTCTTCAAGGTGATATAAAGAAATTCCGGATTTGAGCGAGTTTCACTCCCTTTTGCTCCAATGACTCCAAAACACCTAATAATACTCAAACTCACACATAAGATACATAATTCACAAGAAAAATAGCAAAGAAAGCATAAACTCTACATAGTAAATACGGTGTATTCTACACCTATCACCTGTACCACTTTTTTATTTTTTTTTCTACACTCTCAATGGAAAAAACGGCGATAGGAACTCGAAAGAATCCATAGTATGATATATCCTTAAAATAGAATCACTATCAAAACATTTGAGAAGACTCCAAATATGAGTTTTGTGCTGAAATTGTTGATTCAAGTTTTTAGTTAATTTTTGTTTCTCTATCTTTTCACTTGTTTAATCTCCATTTCTTTCTCTGTAAAAAAATTTGAGGTTGTTTGTAAATATTTTTTTTTTTTTTTGTAATTTGTTCAGATATAAATAGAGAAATTATGGGTCGTAATTTTTAGTTTCAATATCATGAAATTCCAATTCAAGAACAACCACAATTGATAATTGGCTTTTGACTTTAAGTGGAATTTTAAGAATTTGTGTATGATTTGGTGATGTTGGTGGTTACGGTGGTGGTGGATTTGCTAAAAAAATAATATGGTGGTGGTGATGGTGTTGTACGGCAGTGGTGATGGTGAAACTGTTTATGATATGTAGTATTTAGGGTAGACTTCGATTATGATTTGGTGGTGATACTTGTTTATGATTTGTAATTCCAATCGAATTTTTCTCCACCTCTAATTTCAGATTCAATACCAGTTTTGGTTTCAATTCAAAAACAAATATGCGACGGTGCTGCTGGTTTGTAGTGGTGGAAGACAAGTGGGGATATGATATTGGAAGAGGTGTAGGGGGTGGGGGTGAGAATTGGAGAGGAGAGGAGGAAGAATCGATGTGATATATGAAATTATTTTATAAATATGTTTGTTGGTTACGGTTGCGGTGGTGGAGGAGGGTGGCGGTGCACTACACCATATCCAGGTTTTTGTCACAGGCTGTTACTAAATAAATTTGTCACACATATATTCCGTTGGAGAAACGTTGTTACTAATAATTGTTGTAATCAGTTGCAACGATTTTTTTTTGTGACAATTATTAATTAAAGTCACATAAATTAAACGTTACAATAATAAATAGCAACAATTGACCTAATTTTTAAATTGCAACACTACCTAAAATACACATGGCAGACACGTGTCAGTTTTACTTACATTAAAAAAAATGGAGGTCATGATCATGGACCTGGGCTTCCCGTTTACAGGCCTGTAATACTGGTCCTCATCCTGGACTCAGTACTTCCAGTGTACAAGCCAATTAAACCTGAAACCAAATTGCAGGCCATTCTTTTTGGAATTGCAATTCAGACATTCACAAACTTCATAAAGGAAGTCATTCATACATTCAATGTAGAAAAACAAAGGTAGTAATTTATCCAAAAACAATTCAATCTTATTTATTAGTCTCAGACAAGAGTTATAATTGCGTACGCAAAGTTGATAATGTAGTGGTTACTAAATACCATATAAGCAATTTGAAGCAGTCTGTCTTAGTAGCTTATTCCAGCTACAGATCTTTACATCGAGGAATCTTCACAAGAAAAGAACAAAAATAATCAACAAAACTTGCAACAATGAACATGGCATCATAAATTTAATCAGCTTCACCTTTTGTCTTAAAAGTGGTATCTGTTTATTTAACATCAAAATTGAATCTAAAGAGTAATGTCATCTATTAACATACCCGCCATTGGTCAATTGATTTACACACGAAGAGGTTTTTGACAGTCGTGATCTTAGATCCTCAACGAATGGCAACGGCATACACCCTGTCACAGAGATTTTGCAAGAATAGTTTCAATGCTTTAGTTGCTAAGTCATAATTCCAAGTGGTTAAATATTATGGATACGCGGAGGTGTACCAAGAGAGGTAAGGTTAAACTTCATAAGCAATGCAATTTGTGAAGGAGAAAGAAACGAATGCATTATGATTTCTGAAGTAATCATTCTTGCAAATGGGTTACCTCTCTAGAACCGAGAAACAAAAATTCTTAGTCAGCTCAAGTCCTAACAATACCGAAAAATACATGCAAGGACAACAAATTTTTCCCCTACAAGAAAACACAAACCATAATCAGACCTTAACTTCCTCAAAGGTTGTATTTTAGGATTACAAGAACTAAAAAAATGGTGAATAAACACTTTACATGTATATCACGATTTAACATAAACTCAAAACCGTTATGATTTCTGGAGTCTTCAAACTGCACATAACAAAGTTAAAAGTCTGTCAATAGAATTCTGAAGATGTGAATTTTTTTATTAAGGGACCAAGTAACATGAAATTCAGACTGGTGAAGATTTTTTAGCGTAAGTGAGTAGGAAATATTACCACGGAGGGTCGGAGTCCTCTTACTGCAGTAAAGAAGAAGTTCCCTAAAATGTATTTTCACTCCATACGATTAATCAGACATCTTTAACAATGGCATAAAGACATGCCACTAAAAAAAGTACCTAAACATGTATGACATTTAAGTTAACAAAAGATAATAGAAAAATATCGCTACCTGGAAACCAAAGGTCTAATGACCAAAAATCCATCCACTACCAGTGACATGAACATTGAATAATGCTTACAAATATGACATGTGACTAAACACAATACATATACAAGATATTCAGAACGTTATTGATTGACAACATGTAAGATAACAACGAATAGGAAATGCTAAATAAATGAAGCAACTGAAAAGTTTACCTTAATTTCAACCTGGTGAAATATTTTACTATTGTAGACACCAACAATGCTACGAATCATCACAAGGATGATAATCATGTTACAAAGATGAGTCCTAACAGGGTCTTGCATCTCACCTGATGGAGCATCACGCTTTTACTCAACATCAAATACGAAAATAACAACATATCTACAATCAATCAAATACTAATTATTAAAAAACAGAATATCAATCTCCAAAACACTGAAGTATTCGATACAACAAAATAAGGTTTTAGATGAAATAACTTCCCATAGAGCCCATGAATTTCGCTAACGACCACTTCGGAACCTTCGCACAGCTCTAGCAGTGAAGAGCTAAACCATAACTCATCTTTAAGGATTGTTCTGTAACCAAGGGTGTGTTTCCCCCCCTACATCACAACAACAACAACAACAAATCCATTGTTAATGTTATAATATCTTATAAGAAAATATTGAGAAATTTAATTTTAGTAATGGCTTGATCATATCCAAGATTATAGACTAGACAAAACCATATGAGAGCCCGAGAAGCATAAACCTTTAACTTTCTTCCCTGTATAGTTTTTGAGCACCATAAGAACCCTACCCTTATAAAAGCCACTTATTTTTTGAATGAATTACATCCAAACAGGAACATCTATAACACACAAATACACTACACATGTTATCCCAACAAAAATACATTTAACCACAAACCCGATTTATGGACACGACTACATCTGGTACATACCTACAGTCACTACCTTCACAAAGTAACAATTGATTGAGTAAACGTCTTTTAAATTCAAGGTGGATGAAGTCATGATTCTAACTCGACCTTAAGTCACAATCTGAGAGTACGACGAAGTCATGATTCTGACTCGACCTTAAGTCATTTATATTCCTGTGTATGACTAAAAACCGAGTAGGCCTTAACGTACATTTAAAACTGAATCATACAGAGGCGGGTAACTATCAACAAGCAGAACCAGATACAAATGAAAATAGCAATTAATAAGCTACACCAAATGGAAGAAATCCCATGTCTTGACATTAAGTTACTACTCTCAAAGACAAAAAAAGAAAAACTAACATTACATGGGGATTGGGATGGGTTGAATAGACATATTTTTAATTTCATTTACATCAGCACTTTCATAATTTTGGGTTGTCTGCACCAATAATTTTACCTGCAAAGAACCGAAAACTTTAATTTATAAACATGGGTTAACAAAACATTCATTTCTCTCAACTCAGAGATTAAGTTTAATAATACTTTCCACAATAACCAAGCTTGTAGTTGTTCTTGAGCATATTTTTCTTCCGCTATAATACTAGGATAACACAGCAAAGCCCAAAGCATCAAATATTCATACTGAAATTAAGATTGATTTACACAAATCCTGATGAATTAACCATTAATTTAAGCTGTTTTAAAAGCATAAACTATCAAGTACGAAGATAGATAAACAGAAACTGATAATACACAAGATCTAGATGGTAATTGATGAATTTGAAATGAGAAACAAAACTAGGGTTAAAAGATTTAGGGATTTTGATCAAAATTCTTATAATATTATCAATCGTGATAGATATATATGAAAGGGAGAGATTTACGAGAGAAATAATAGTGCTAGGTTAGTGAAATTAGTGGTAACACTAGTGGAAAAGAAAAATTCCGTGACTGCCAGGACACGTCATATATACGAGTTAAACGACCGGTTCTGGGGTTCTCTGAATGGGTCGTTTATAAATCTTTTTTTAAATACGCGGCCCTTATTACGTGGGTCTTTGAATAGAGACCGTTTCTTACAGTAATTAGATGCTGACCCGCTATACTGGTCGTAGATTTGAATTATAATATAAGAAAAAAATACAGATTCAGATCAGCTGAAATGTCTGAATGGATGAATCTGAATTAGTCTTACTGGCATTTTAGTCAAACAGTCAAGTCAAGTCAAGTCAAACTACAGTAAAGTCAAATTAATGTCAAACTGAAATTCAAATGCAAACTCAAATTTAATTGAAATTCAAATGCAACTCAAATTTAACTGAAATATATAATCAAACTGAGAATTTTAACATTCATTCACTTTATCCATCGAGTGTAGAATTACACAAAAAAGGATTGAATGCTGAGTTCAGAGAATACATGTCCAAGATAACTAGTAAATTCTAACAACAACCTGTGATTCAATCACGAAGAACTAAGTAAGATACAATTAGATTATATGCCAGCACAATCTTTAGATACGAATTGAATGTGCACAGTGAAAAAAGCCCCCATACTTAATTAAATCCCAGAATAATCTGCAAGCTTGCAGCTACAATCAGGTCTCCTTGAGTTTCCATCATACTATGTAAAAATCTCTGCAAGTAAAGAATACATGTGCATAAAACTAGTTGAATCATCAAAGTAAAGAAACATAAATGGAAAGAGGTGTAGAGATAATCAAAGTTTGTATGCAGAACTTACTTCATGAGGTTCAGTGATTCATTGTAGAGATGGGTCTCCGATAATGCAGAGGTACAATATCAACAGAAGAACCACCAATGACTTCCGGTAACCTGTTTCCAAACAAAACTTACAGAAATGTGTTTATGCCAAATACAAATAGTGGTGTTTGTATCACTCGTATTTTGGCACAGTGAATGGAGCCTACGAAGATAAAAATCTTCCATTAAAACCAAAATCCAAATTAACATCAAAATTGAACATATCAATACACAAGAAAGGGACTATTGATTCTTACAAAGTTACCGCCATAATTGACAAGCATCCAATGCTTAAGCGCATTGATCCTCTTCAAATGCTTTTTTAACCCTCTTGCATGTTACCATACCAAAATTAATACACATAGATTAATGTCAAACTCAGGGAATCCAAATATACAGTCCTGTAATTTTATAAATATCTTATCCCTGGAAAGGAAACTCAAAACAACAATATGATCATATCCCATAAGACATTATCGCGGAACTTGTCCAAGGAGACTACATCAACTCAAGGTAATATACAGATAACAGTAATGTATGCAGTAGGTGGAAGAAAAACATCAAATATAACATATACAGTGTAAGTAATCCCAGGTTTTATAACAGAACTTTCATAGTAAACACCCTGGATGAGTTGGATCAATAGCTGGTCATTATGTAATAGAAACAACATTACCAAATGATCTACAAGAAATTTATGTCCAGATGAGCTACAGGGGAGTTACAGGAATTGAGAATAATTCTCAAGAATCCTCGAAAATGCTAATCAGTAAACCTATTAACTGGGTTAATTTAAGTTGCAAGGTAAAAGATTATAAGTGAGCTCATTTATTAGTATCAAATTAAATTCTACATTTCACAGATGAAAAAAAAACTTTTATGTTTTCACTCGAAAGATGCATACCAGCATTAAGGTCTCAGTAATTCAAACCCATATGGGGAACCAGTAAACTAAAGGAATGCTTACTTATAAAAATATTTGTTGAAGATCCCACATTAATCTACAAACTCCTTGTATCATTCGCTATCTTTTGCTGACAAAGCAGTCACCATTCATGTACCTGCGAACAAGATAGAATGTCAATCCCAGTGAAGCACAAGTTGATGACAACTGCATGCTCAAATCAATCACTATTAATCTACATGAATACAATGACACCATTAAGAAAATAACTTTCTTGAGAAGACTAACTTTCTTGAGTAGTTACTACCCAAGCAAGTCGAGATGCATCACTTCAAAATAAATATATACAAACACCAAAAAGAAAACATCTACCAAAACAAAAGTATTCTCCACTTGCTACTTACTAAGTCACTTCACTCGACCCACATATAATATTCTCTGCCGCCGGCGTCTTCTCCAACTATATCAGTATCACCTGGCACTAAAATGGAAATTATAGTGAGCAGAAACGCTCAGTGGTTACTTATAAATCTCAATCAATCACCATGAATCAATATTTATGTAAACTTTAGTCCAAATGCAAAAATAAAATAAAATGAGTATGCTTAATAAAAGAAAAAAATAACAGCAGATAACAAACATGTATAAATCGTGACCTCATCTATCATAATAAAAGTAATAAATACTACCATCAAAGGCCGGGCCTCTCTGATTCACTTGGTGGTTTGAAGTTGTCGATATCATTAATAAGCTAAACTAAAGATAAAACAAAATTGAGTCTCATTTACAAATCTATCTCAAAATTATTAAACGTTAAATCAATTGATTACATCTTTTTGGTCACTATATGGTACCCTTTTTCACTAATTTCCCATATATAATCTTTTGGTCTTAACTATCAAAGATACATAATTTCAATGTTTCATCAACAAATTAAAATCATCTTAACTATCTAATTGAATTGATTGTGCACAAGTAGCAAATGAAAACAAATCCTAATGACTAACTAAAAGAATAAGAATGAAAGAAATTAAAGTAAAAAGAAGTTAAGAAACAAAATGAAATCAACATTTACCTTTACAAATCCCAAATAAAACTAACTCCTACTTTCCCTTCTTCTCTGACAGTTTTTTTTCTGCAATTAACATTTCTAGTTCTTAGATTTCAAGCCACACATTAACGTTTATACCAATAATAAGTGTGATACAAGAAAAACCAACTACAAAAATAAGACCAGATAACACATACCATGTATTGATCAGCGTATAGCCAATACCCTGCAAGTTTGTATCTCCGCAAGCTTTTGCAAAATTGCATCTACTTCCCTCTAGCCTTAAGCTGCAAAAAAAAATCTCAGCAGTTAGGGTCACATCTTTAAAAGATAATGTTTCAAGGTAAAGTCTCGTAATAAAAAGAATTAAAATCTTGGTACAAAGAAATTCCCTTGTAGATCCCCAAATTAATGTGTTTTCCCAAATCAGCAACATACACTTCCACAATTTCATGACATTGAATAACTGAAATACACTGAGAAAGAGAAATTGAAACGAAATACACAACCCTTGATTTGAGTATCCTTGAAATATGATGGCAATTATAACCCTAGAATCTGACTTTGGATAATCAATTCTGCTGGTGTAGGATACCATGTAACAGAAAAAGGAGATCCATCAAACATTCGAGCGAATCTAACATCATAAGCAAACATCTAACATCACCAATAATACCAATATGGTTAATAACTATTGAATCATGCAACTAATACCATTCTATGATTGGGTTGAGTCCTTCTATGCGGAGTTTCAGAACCTAAAAGACTCAAAAATGAAAACAGAATAAGAAAAAAACAGACCTAAGGGTAAAGATCAAAATAAAATTATACTTTATGTTCAAAATTAGATTTAGGGGTTTTGTTTCTTACAATAGGAGAAGAGATCTTCTACTTACTTAATGAGTTTTATTGTAAGAAAAAATAGAAAAATAAATAGCTCACTGCAAAATCGAGAAAAATCAAGAGAAATTAAATTGTTTGTAATGCTAAAAATTTATTAAATTTATGAAACAAGAATAATATTGACATAACCCTGATGATTTCAAGAGCAATTGATATTAGCCAGATGATTTCAACAGCAACTAAATATTAAATCTAGGGTTAGAAAGCTTCCTCTTGATTTCTTCTGATACATGGGTTTTGGTTTTCAGAAATGGGTTCAGATAAAGCTTTGATTTCTAAGAGTGAGTTTCAATTTGTGAAGTGAGAAAAAATACAGATTTGTATACTCGAGTTTTTGTGCGTTTCGTTGATTATAAGCATACAAACTAAATCAATCGAGAAGATGAAGGAGAAGGTATTGTCTGTGGCGGTGATGGAAGTAGAGAAGAGTTGAAGGCAGAGAGACCAAAGAAAAAAATAGTGAAGGGATGCGAGTAGAGAAGAGAGAATGGATAAGTTTTTTTTGGTTATAATAAAGAGATATGGTATCTTAATCCCAGACGTTAGATCAATATTAGTTTTAATCCCCAGACTATTATCAGTGGTCACGGGATCGGTAGTTCAGTGAGGGATAAGATGGTAAATAAATTTAATTATTCAGAGACGGTTTATTAATCTCTAGGATATTTTCCATTCTTTTATCACAGCAGAGACGACTTTTTTGGGTCAATGGTCTGACTATGGTCAACATGGGTCTCTGATGTGGGTTGCTAAATACCCATTTTCCACTAGTATAATTGAAGACAATCTATATGTACTTGTTGCTGAAATGAATGATGAGGTAGGAATAACTTTTCGATTCAAGTAAAGCAAAAGGAAATAATAAAAAAGATTTTTGGTTCTGGGATGAGGGATTACAGTGGTGGTAGAGGGTAATTGAGTGAAGGTGGTTGCGGCTGTGTTCGCAGTAACTTAGGATTTTTTTTCACTTTAGACAAAACTGGAAAAATTGGGATAGGGAGGGATGCGAAAATAAAATAAATGAGGTGAGAGAAGATGAATTTGGGTTTACATAGTGTTTGATTGGTTGAGATTAATCTAAAATTCTATCACACAGATCGCAAAAATCATTGGACGGCTGCTGTTTGGTTCCGGGTATTCATACGGATCAACCCTAGTGTGTGAGAAGTTTGTGTTTCTTTGCCAAATTGTGTTTATTTGTTAAACTTAATTCGCGTATTCAGCATATTTACAACCTTCATTGAGACTGAGTATATAAATATGTGTCGTGTATATTTTAATCCACGTCCATATTTGAATCTCTATTGTAGTAGATTTTGAGCCATGTAGGTGGTAGACCAGATTTCGATCCACAATGACGGATTTTGAATTGTTGCTTTGATTTTCGATTTGTCACATGGGTTATGAAGTATCAATTGGTTTACGATGGTAGATTGAGAGTCCGAGTTCAACTAATCCCTGAGGTAGTGAAGTATATTTGGCTTACACTGGTTCAGGTGAACTAAAGATGAAATATATCAGAATTGAACATCACATGTTCAAATATTACTAGAGTTAGAATTGAGTTACCCGTTCGGCTGAACTGAAGACGAAAAATATCAGAATTGGACATCACAGGTTCATATACTACTAGAATTAGACCTGAGTTTCGCATTTGGATGAACTGGAGACGAAATATATCATAATTGAACATCACAGGTTCAAAGATTACTAGAGTTAGACATGATTTTCTCGTTCGGATGAACTGAGGAAGAAATATATCAGAATTGAACATCACATGATCAAAGATTACAATAGTTATACCTGAGTTTCCCGTTCGGATGAACTGGAGACGAAATATATCAGAATTGAACATCACAGGTTCAAAGATTACTAGAATTATACCCGAGTTTCACGTTCGGGTGCACTAGAGACGAAATATATCAGAATTGAACATCACAGGATCAAAGATTACTAGAGTTAGACATGAGTTTCACGTTCGGATGAATAAGAAACGAAATATATCAGAATTGGACATCACAGGTTCAAAGATTACTAGAGCTATACCTGAGTTTCTCTTTCTGATGAATTGAGGACAAAATATATCATAATTGAACATCACAGGTTCAAAGATAACTAGAGTTAGACCTGAGTTTCACGTTCGGATGAACTGGAGACGAAATATATTAGAATTGAACATCACAGGTTCAAAGATTACTAGAATCTATAAGGGTAGTCTGGTCATTTTAATAGTCTCCAGAATATTTGTTACACTTATTTCCGATAAGGGTAATATGGTCACTTTCACAGTCTGTAATATTTACTCTACATATTTCCGATAAGGGTAGTCTGGTCATTTTCACAGTCTCCATAATATTTATTCCACTTATTTCCAATAACGGTAATATGGTCATTTTCACAATCGGTAATATTTACTTTACTTATTTCCGATAAGGGTAGTTTGGTCATTTTCACAGTCTCCATAATATTTATGACACTCATTTCCAATAAGGGTAATATGGTCATTTTAACAGTATGCAATATTTACTTTATTTATTTTCAATAAAGGTAGTTTGGTCATTTTCACAGTCCGTAATATTTATTGCACTTATTTCAAATAAGGGTAACATGGTCATTTTCACTGTCTATAATATTTACTTTACTTATTTTTCAATAAAGGTAGTTTGGTTATTTCACAGTCTCCATGATATTTATTGCATTTATTTCCAACAAGGGTAGTATGGTCATTTGCATAGTATGTAATATTTACTTTATTTATTTTCAATAAGGGTAGTTTGGTCATTTTCACAGTCTCCAAAATATTTATTGCACTTATTTTTAGTAAGGGTAATATGGCCATTTTCAAAGTGTGTAATATTTACTTTACTTATTTTCGATAAGGGTAGTCTGGTCATTTTCACAGTCTCCATAATATTTATTGCACTTATTTCCAATAAGGGTAATATGGTCATTTTCACAGTCCGTAATATTTATTTTATTTTATTTCAATAAGGGTAATCTGGTCATTTTCATCGTCTCCACAATATTGATTGGACTTATTTCCAATGAAGGGTAATATGGTAATTTTCATATTCTTCAAAAAAATTGCACTTATTCCGATAAGGGTAGTATGGTCATTTTCATAGTCTTCGGAAGAAGCAACTATTTTTAAGGCTGCACATGGTCTGGTACGGCTCAGTTCTCTTATGGAACCGGTCCATGTACTTGGTGTTGACCGGTACCTTCTTTTGAGGACCGATACCTGTACTTGTACCTGGTGTTGTACTTGTACCTCCGGTATCGGTCCGGTACCGGGTTTTTTACTTGAAATTTTGATACAGAAGTAGAAGTAGCACAATTGCTTTCCAAAAAAAAAAAAATTGCAGAAATTCAAAACTAAAATACATCACTAATTTATTTATCAGCAACGAGTCAGGTTCTTGTTCCTTCACTCGAATACATCTCATTCTAACCTTAACCCTAATTTCTTCTTCAACTCTGTGCATCAATCATTCATCCCTTCTTCCAAACACCACCATGTCACGTTCTTGTTCCTCACAGAACCCTCAAATTCTCTACCATCTCCTTGCTCAACTCAGCAGAAACTTCCCTATAATTCTTCAATAACGAATCCCATCCTCAACCCATTTAATCACCACCAATTTCATTTATCAGCAACGAGTCCATCGGCAATTTATCAAACACTAATATCAAACCTGAAATTAATAAAAAAATCCTAAGTCAATTTATAGCTATACAAATTAATTTGCATCTAAACCCTAATCCATCACAAATAAAACCTTAGCTCAGATTCAATCATGCAATTAAAAAAATTAAACTAAACATGCAATTAATTATGAAGAATCCATAGTTCACCAAACAAAAGATGAGTGATTTACTGATTTACCTTGATTGAATCATACCTATATCATTACGTTCATAACCATTTTGATGAAGCTTCAATTGAAATAGTACTAGCAGAAGTAGAAAATGAAGAAGATGATAAATTAACGTCTGCTAATGGGTTTCTGGGATTGGATTTCTTATTCTTCTTTGACGAAGATAGAGATTCAATCTTCATGGATTGATTTTATCATCAAAACGAAGAAGATAATAAATTAAGAGCAGCCGCTGTTCTGCAAAGAAAAAAAATACGAAGAAGAAAAGTGAGAGTGAAAGAGACTCAGAGATTAAGAACCCTAAACCAGATCAATTCACTTTTCAGCAGAAGTGAAGAAGAAACTGAAAAAAAAGTAAATAAAAATAAGAGAAACAGATAGAGACTTCACCCTTATATCTTATACCATACCTAGAATGGATGGTTGAGATTGATTTATACAAATATAATCAACGTCTCATATTAACCAGGACTTTCAAGCCGGTATAGGCCGGTCCTCCCCCAGTCCCTGTACCGGTCTACTCCGGTTTTTAATCTTCTATCTCCGTCCCTGTACCGGTTACTCCGGTTCTGTTCCGGGCCGGTATTTTCGGTTCCAGGCCGGTACAGGTCCTTCTAACCGGTTCTTGTGCAGCCTTAGATATTTTTGTTTTGGTTTTATCGACAAAATCGAGAGAAAAGGTTTGTATTTGTCCAAGTCAAATTTCTTACAAAGTCATGTCTTGTTGACTTAGTCTTGATCCTGTTTTCTAATATTAAGAAAATAGAAAAAATAAGAAAATCAATATTAATTTTTGGAAATTAAATAAAATTGTTATTTCGTATAAATGTTGCGAAAGTAGTGACAAGCAGTTATTAATTTGGGGTTGTTTTAGATGTGGTGAAATTTTTGGGTGGAAACATCATTTTATATTATAATTGTGATTGTCTGGATAATTGTCAACAAATATTATTGTTACTAATAAAAAAAAAATATTCCTAATCGTTATCACGAATACAAAATTTATCAACAGTTATAATTGTTGCAAAACTTATCACAGGTGTATCAGTGACTGAAAAATAAACTGTGACAGGTTACACTGCGAGAAAATCATGGTTTTGGTGTAGTGGTGGTGGTTTGTTGGAGAAAACGAAACTGAATTTTTTTGCAATGGTCCTGTGATGCTGGTAATGATGGTGGCGGCGGAGGTGGTTTTGTCGTTCTGGTGGTAGAGATGGCACTGTTGGTGCGATGGTGGTTCTGGTTGTGGCGGAGGTTGTGACAATGATGGTGGTGGTAGGAGAAGAAAATTGTGGAGGTGTTGGTATAGGTGGCGATGTGGTTCGTCTAGGTGGTGTTGTGGTTGGGGTGATGGTGGTGATGTTGTGTGGAGGTGGTAGCAATAGCAAAGGTGGTGGTGGTGTAGGTGATAGTGAGTAATGATGTATGAATTTGATGGGAGCGATGTTTTTGTTGGTGGAGAATCTGATGTCGAGATGATAAGGGATACAATGGTCTTTTCATTTGGACATTAAGGATACTTCCGTTCGATGAAAAAGTAACCAAAAATTTCCACATGGAAAGAATCTAATGTTTATGTAAAAGTGAACATTTTTGTGTTAGGTTTCATTTGACAAAAAAAATAGCCATAAAGAAATTCTCTCCGGATAGTTTCTCAAATTTCAATTCCCATAATACCACGTCAAGGAAATACATAAATTTACCATGTAATGCAAAAAAGAAATGAAATCCCAAGCGACCCAACATCTCCACATTTTATTTCAAACTTAAAGCAACATTTCAAAAGATGTAACATAAAAGCAATTCAAACGGAAATGATAAGAACATAAATGCAAAAATAACACTCGACAATACGAAGATATCATAATAAAAGAGAGTGGTAAAAATGAAGTCGATCCATCTGTAAGACCAGGAATTCGATGTTTTTAGCTGGATGATGATGGAGCCTGTGAGTTTAATTCTTTTAGTTTTTCAGCAAGCCTTTGGGACAAATCAGAAATTTCCTGTACTTTAGCAAGATCCACCTGTTTGGTTGGTGCCTGCGAGTCTAGAGTTTTTAGTGCTTCGGCAAGGCGGTGGGCTAAATCAAGGATAGGTTCATCCACCTCTACGGTTGGAGGAGCGACCGCTTTCTTATCTTCCTCCACTGTGGGCACTACATAATTGTCGGGATCCAAACTATGAGCTTTAGCTTGTTTGTTGAATTCGCCTACAAGGGGGATTTCGAACCCACTTTTAACACCAGCAGGGAGAGCTGTTGCACGTTGGGATTCATGAGAAGCCTCAAGGGCAAGTGCATAAGCACTCCCTTGTTCGTCATAGGTTTCTTGAGACACCATGAGTAGAATGAGGTGGTCCACCTGAGACTTAAGTATGGCATCAATCTCTGTAAGTGATGTACCAGCAGCAATCAGCTCTGCCCTAGCCTCATCTAGCTTCTTTTTGTCAGCCAATATTCTGGCTGCTGTTATCGAACTCGCAGTTTTGATACGCTTTTCTTCAGCTAGCACCTCCGGTCTCTCTTCATCTGTTTGTTTATCAGTACGGGTCACATTTATATCTCGCGTATCAGAATCATATTCATTTTTCCCATTAACCCTGTGTAGGCATATATATCCATTAGACTTTCTTTCTATGAGATTTGGTAAGAACAGTTATTTAGAGTAAATTGAAATTGGATTTACCTGTACTTGTATACCAGTCGGTAAGTTTGGATGCCCTTTCTTGCATCAACCATGGGGAGAGTTAGTAACGCAAGGACCTTACGGGTTTCTCTGTCGTATAATGACCTAAATGTAACGGTTACAGGCTCCATCACCGTGGCCTGCTTTGTTTTTGGGTAATTTCCAGCATTGACTTCGTTGAGTTGGGACCTATTCAGTGGTGCCACCGTCAAAGTCAGATCCTCAATAGACACGTTGAGAAGCCCAGCCAAAGCCGTAGAGAATGCAACACTCAAATCATCCAAGTCTGGAACAGGTGAGAATGTCCCTCCATTGCTTTTCTTGGCAATTGCACTAAGCACCTACAGCACGGAGCACACATGAGAAAAATACACCTGATTAAGTGAAGTTGTAGTAAAAGAGTAAACATTTGATAGCAAACTTTGAACTACCTCGGAATCACATTCAGCACCAAAAGCGAATGTGTACACGGGCACATTGCCGACAGGAACACTGATAGCTTCACTTTCCGCATCTTCTATCCCATCAGTCATAAGCATGATAGCCACACTACGGTTTTTGAAGCGAGTGCGGTCTTTCAGTATTTTTAAGGCCAGTTTAAGGCCAGCTTCAGTGTTTGTTGTGGATCTAGCTTTTAAATCATTCACTTCATCTACTATCTCCTTTTGAGAATCTTCAGTTATCTGGCGCAGTGGGCATAGTTTCTCGGCCTTTCTATTGAAAGTGACGACCGACAAACGATCAACTCGGCTAAGTTTCTTGACCAGAAATTGCATTGCAAGTTGCATTTTTGCTAATTTAGTACCCTTCATGCTACCACTGATATCTAAGATAGTCACAAGGTCGACGCCTAATCTTCCTTCGTTGGCTCCAATACCCTTAAGCTCCAGCAACGCCTTAAATGGGCACTCTTCCAATGGTGCGAACTGCTTGTTAAAAATTCTCGCCTCCGTTTTTCCACCATCTAGATCAATATCTGCATCTTCCTCCTCTGAGATAAAGAAATTAATCATTAATTAATTACTCCTAGTGTGTTCTAATTCCGAAATGCAATTCATCATCAAGAAATTGAAAGGAAAAACAGAACAAATTAATCTATAAACATAAACATGTAGTGTCAATATTACCTTCTCCGTTCAACCTCAGAATTGGCTCATCATCGTCATGTACCTCGTTTCTCATCTTCGTGAATGAAGTGAAACTCAACCCCTTACTGTTTTTTTCTGATAAATTAAGAAAATTTTGATGTGTTTCTCAGTTTTTGCAACTTTGAGTTTATAGATAGATAGGTAGACGACTAATAGAGGGAGAAGTCGTTGAATAACATTTTTTTGATGCTAGTTGTCCCATCGTGACCATGTCGTTTGGTTGCGAGCTCATTATCGATAAATATTAATACTATTAAAATTTAAATTCAACCACTCCTACTAAATGCATAATTATTGCCGGCCTGTAATAATATGCTCACAAATGAGAACATATCCACATAAGATGCCGCATTTCATTCATATCCATGTGTATCCATTGGAAATTTGTATGGAAGTTTCAAAGTAAACGCTAGACGACAAGTGGGTCTAGTTTATCATATAAAGACGTACGCTGTGTCTAGGCCATACCTGACGACACAAGGCGGAATTAGCAGAGATCATTGAATTTACCAAGACAGATTAAACAATCTGTAGCTGACAAAGATGGTCTTATCCAGTTCATTGTCAAATTTGATAAGCGCGAAATTATAGTGTAAAAGATATGAATTCACACCACTGTGGATGGTCCAACAGCTGGTGTCTGACTTATGACAATGTGGTAACAAATGGGTGCGAACAAGTAGTTAATTAAATTAGTTCATACGCAAGATTGCGAAACTGAGACCAAATAACAAGTACTGGGCATTTCAGTAATATGTGCATCCATGTGGGTATGTATTAATGCGAAATGTCATAACACCTACCGTGAAATTTAAAATTATAGAAAGTAAACGCCAAGATATATCCTTATACAACAATAAATGTATATCCTTATACAATAATAAATGAACGCGCAATTTGGGATATCAAAACTAATTGGGGATATAGCTACAAGACAAAAATAGTGTCCCAATAGCAATTTTGGGTGACCCCTATGTAATTATTTTTTTAATTCCTAATTAGTGATTAATTTTAATTATTAAATTCTTAAGTATTTGGGGGAAAGATTAGTTTGATTTTTTATTTTAATTTGTGTGAGTGAGGAGTAGAAGGAGGGAAAAAAAATTAAGTGGAATTTTTTTTTTGAAAATGAAAGATGATTGTGATGAGAGAATTGCAGCAACTGAATCTTTAGCTCAACTACAACAACAATCATATCTTCAATCTTCGGTGTATGATAACAACTCACAATTAGAGTTATATGATGAGCCAACACCTTTGGATCAGGATTTTCGTGACCATGAAGTGTTTTATGAAGAACCAACCCAAGAAAGTAAACATGTTCAACATACAAGCAACCCCAACACACATGTAATGCTTCAAAGAGGTCAAAAATTTAATTTTTCATTTTGAAACCGCCATTTTTTTGTCTGAAACAGCTTAGTATCGGCATGCTCGTTGTATGAATACCACGCCGGAACTAGAGCTCCCGGTGTGGTATTCATACTCCTTTCTATGCCGGTAACAAATATCCCCCATTTTAAAATCTTTGTCGGCGTAGTATTTATACTCCTTTCTATGCCGGTACCAAATAATCTCCCATTTTAAAATCTTTTCCGGCATGGTATTTAAACCAACTATGCATGCCGGTATGCAGTTATGTTTTTTACCTACCACCGAATATTCCATGGAATATTAAAACCGGCATGGTTTACTCCTAACTGACCAAGACGGTACTACCATAAAAGCATCCAGGAGTTTAAGATTTTTGAACTCCAATACCGGCGTGGTATATAAAATATCGGGAGCGCCGGTAGTTTGTCTCGGAATTCTTTTAAAATTACCTCTAAGCCGTCAGTTGGTTCCGGATGGAAAACTCACATATAGAGAATGCCGGCTCCTGTTACCGGCTTTGTACCTTATTAAGCGAGAATGCCGGTATTGCCTATTCCAACCACTTTGTTCAAGAACATCCAATGCCGGTACTGTGTATAATTGTCTTCTCCTTTCAAGTGTATTTATAAAATGCCGGAACATTATTATTAAATGCCGGAACTGTGGTTGAGCACGCCGGAAATGGTACCCGGCATGGTAATTTTTGTATTTTTTTGAACTAATTCAATTTTCTTTTCATTTATTCCTTAGATTATTACATACATTGATCCAAAAAATTCCAAACTGCTTGGTCGGGATACGTCCGAATACTATAAGATGCCTCCGGTATGTTACCAAATAATACTTTTCACCTAGTTTTTAGAACGTTATGTGGAGATTGCTTGTAATTAACCTTATAATCTTCCATTGTTGTCCTAATGTAGGGAATTAAAACTCCATAGGAAGCAATTTCTTGGGAAAAGGAGACGGCTCTTAAGAACAAGTGTGTGTTGGTGAGGAATACCCAAGGTTCCAATAGGCGTTTTGATATGGTTTGCGAGAGAAGTGGGGAATACAAGGCGAAGAATATCCATAAGAGAAAGGGTTATGTATATGAAAAGAAGACTAATAGGGTATAAAAGACTCATACGAGGAAGGAAAATTTCCCCTTTAAGCTAGTATTCTATTTAAGAGACAAAGAAAAAGAATGGGATTGTACGGTGTGGTTTGGCCAACATAACCACCTGGATCCGAAAGATTTTAATGGTCACTCCATAGTTGCAAAGCTAAAACCTCGTGAATTTGAGGATGTAAAGATAATGACCAAAGAATGTATCAAACAAAGAGTGATTCTCAGAACCTTCAAGGAAAAAGATGATCAGAACGTTTCTTCTCTAAGTACAATTTATAGCGCACAAGAAACCATTAGAAGGGTGGAATGGGAAGGAAGGAGCGTTATGCAAGAATTAGAGAAGATAGTTTGGGATCACAACTACACGCGTATCATTAAAAGAGGACCGGACGAAAAGCCCCTTCAAATATTCATCACACATCCTTTGCTTTCACAATTGGCTCATACATGTTGTTGTGTTCTTTTGATGGATTTCACCTACAAGACAAACAAATACAACATGGCGTTGTTCAACATTGTGGGGCAAACATCGGACAAGGTAGCATTCACATTGGATTGGTGTTTAATGGAAAACGAGAGGGATTACAATTATCATTGGGCATTACGACAATTGAAATTATTGTACCCGGAATATTAATTTCCGAGGGTCATCGTAACCGATCAAGATGACGCACTAATGGGTGCTATATCTGATGTATTTCTGGATGCACAAAATTTCCTATGTACGTATCATATAAGTCAAAATGCGACAAAACATTGTCATGCTTTGTTTGAACCCTCTAAGGCGGATATTAAGAAGAGAATGATTGCTCAACTAGAGGAAGATGTTCGCAAGAAGAAACTATCACCCGAAATAGAAGAAGATGAAAGAGGAAAGATTAAAGAGCGAGTGGACAAAGAACACGATGAAAATCATAAAAAGTGGTTGGAATTTCTAAATATTGGGAAAACGTTTATTGGTCTCTTACCGAGGATGTATATGAAAAGAGATTGAATATGTTTAGTGCTAAATATAAGGAAGTGTATCCAAGCGCCGTCTCATATTGTCGGTATAAATTGTTGGATAAGTACAAGGAAAAATTTGTACGTGCATGGACAAACCTGTGTAGGCAGTTCAAAACTGAAGCAACTAGTGAAACAGAATCCTCTCATGGTAGATTTAAAGATCTCATCCAGTCCGGGAAAGGCAACGTGTTTACGGTCACCGAGGCAATGGAGCAATACTTTAAGGCTGATATCGATAGGATCAAGAAGGCTTTTGAGAAAATCTCAATGGAAAGGATGACTCAATTTCTTCAATATACTAAGTTGCTCCAAGGAATAGAGTTCAACATTTCTCATTGGGAAATAAAACATATGATGAGAGAAATGGAATATGAGAAAAATTATGGAAAACCAGGTGATGTGTGTATTTGTCCGGACATGTCTTCATTGGGGCTTCCGTGTCGTCATATGCTTGTGAAGTATAAAGAAGTTATACCTATTGAGGTTATTGATCCGTTTTGGAGGCAACTATCTTTTGACCCTCCCCCTACGGAAACTCCCGGATAATCACCATGGGAGACAAATGAAGCAAAGGAATTCTAAGAAGCTTACTCACGTGGAAACTCGTCTAGCCGACAAGTATTGTTGAGAAAACTAAGGCTAATTACTAGCCCATAGATCAAACCAAGTAAAGACCCAGGAAAGGGAGATATGATAGGTAGACCACAAACTAAAGTTTCAAGGAAAAAACAAAGGAAATAATTCAAAGAAATGACTCGACGTGAAGAAGAACTTGCGACAACCAAGATACGAGATCTATCCGCAAGTGAGATTTCGGAACTCTGATTCGCGGAAGCGCCGGTTCCAAGACCTAGGAAGGAACCGTTAACAAGTCAACAACAAGCGCCGGTTTCCGTATCCACACCAAAAAGCGATGGATCAGAGGTTCCAAAGAAAAGGGGGAGGCCACCGAAGGTACCAACGTCAAGCTTGCAAGAACAACAAGGTGAGCATTCTGAAGCCACGCCCGTAGTCGATGTATTGGAGGTTCCAAAGAAAAGGTGTACGCCTCCAAAGGTACCAACATTGAGATACCAAGAACAACAAGGTGAGCATTCTGAAGCCACACCCGTAGTCGATGTATTGGAGGTTCCAAAGAAAAGGGGTAGGCCGCCAAAGGTACCAAGATTGAGCTACCAAGAACAACAAGGTGAGAATTCCAAATCCACATATGTTGTCGATGTATCGGAGGTTCTAAAGAAAAGGGGTAGGCTGCCAAATGTACCAACATTGAGCTACTAAGAACAAGATGGTGAGCATTTTGAAGCCACACCCATAGTCGATGTATTGGAAGTTCCAAAGAAAAGGGGTAGGGGTAGGCCAATGAAGTATAATCTCCCATCACATACCGAAGACATTTGGAGTGTAGAGATTGCAGAGGATAGTTTGGATATAATTAAGCTAAAAGTGTGTAATATGACGATGTATAAGGATTCGCAAACGAGTAGGACTTATAGACACTACCATACGAAGATAGAGTCTTACATAGACCAACTTCCTGAGGCTATTCGTGAGTTTATTGTGTATACGGATGATGTCGATGGAGATGGAAATTGTGGCTATCATGCTGTGACCGAACAATTAGGAATCTTTGACATGGCGGTTAGTAGAGGTATGACACCATGCAAATATGCTAGAACGAGGATGGCCGAAAAACTTGTGAACAAGAAGAGCTTTTATGAGTAATTTTTTGGTGAAGGCGAGAGGGTTGATGATATGTATGCTCGAGTATTAGGGCCCGAGAAAGAGATGAATTTTCTTCCTTATGAATATTGGATGAGAATGCCGCTTTGTGGGCATCTAGTGACGGATACATTTAGATGTGTAGTTCATTAGTTTACCCCCACCGTAGTCACAATATTTACACCAAAGTGGCAAAAATGCGAAGGATTCCTTAAGAAGAGAAGAGTTATTTTGGCGTTCGTGAACGACAATCATTTTGTTATTCCAAAACACAAGGACAATTGTCCATTGCCACCTGTTTGTGTGATGGTTAAAAACAAGGACCTAAATCCAAATATCTGGAAAGGATGGATGGCATTGTATGAGGAGAATCACCAATTTTGGGATGCGTTGTCCTTATCAAATAAACCTCTTGAAGAGGAGGAGAGGAAACTCCATACGTGTAGAAGCAATGATGAGTAATTTGGATATATGTGGTTCCAACATACACAACCTTTTGTGTTTTTTGGAAGTTTGAATTGTAATCATTAAACCATATGCTATGTACGTGTCGGCATGATTTAATTCAAACTTTGCAATGCCGGAACTTATACCGGTTTAGAAATATTTTTCACTTTTATGCCGGCAACTAATCATTAGTACACAGAGATATTAGTTTAACTTCCGGCATTAATAATAACTTTACAATAATTCTGGAACTGTAATAAGATCAATATTTCGTAAGGGAAAGATAGAGTACCGGCACTAAATTCAAAATCGTATCAATGGCGGAATTATAAATTTATTTATTCTTGAAAGAAAATAGATTTTAGGCATGGTGTTTACAATTTCTACCATGCCGGTTTTGAAAAAGAAATGAAATCCACATCTCAAAAACAAATGAAATCCACATAAACATAATAACATAAGCAAAGACTAGATTGTCTAACAAACCATATGTAAAGTTAAGATGTTCCAAACCGAAAACAAATGAAACAAAGATTTCAAAGTTTAGGAAGACACACACATAAACATAAACCGATAGTAGATTGTTCAAACATATCTAATACTATAAAAGAAACATTAACAAACATCTTAGATCACTCGGTCCTTGGATTCTTGTGAACCCTCTTTTTCTTTGGAGTCCATAAGTCTTTTGCATCTGGATCTTCAATTTTGTCTATCTTCTCATCAATTGTCTTTATTTCTTTTGGGTCAGCACCTCTCCTTTCTTGATCTTGCATTTAAGCCAGTTTCCCAATTTTGCTAGCCGCGAATGTTGTTGTTATATATTTCCATTAGTACGTTATCTTTTATAGGTTTATAGGTATACATTCAAAAGATAGGAAGTGAACCAGAATTATGTACCAACAAAAGGAGAGTCTTTTTAAGTACCGGTACAGTAGGTTCTTCAAGATTTTCTGCTTGTGGACGCACTGTTTCATTGGCCGGGCGTACAATATAAGGATGTGAGTACCTCAAATGACCTCTGAGGAAGCTTCGTTCCGACTCATAACCGTTTTCCGTAAATTCCCAACCAGTCATGTCCAGTTCATGTTCTTACCTTTCATTCCAATGTCCAACTACAGGAGTTGGTTTGTAAACTACCAGCGTATGTTGTTCACCTGATACGCATTGAGGTAAGACATGAGAGAATTTGGCATCAGATTCACCCTTAAGTGTTTTCTGTTTGTACCCAAGTTGGCGCATCACACGGAGAGGGTTATGCGTAACAAATCCTTTTGGATAAAACAATGGTCCGTTGTAAAATGCTACATTGTCATGCCTTGGAATGTGAACTCCTTTATCGTTCTTATATGGGTCAAACACAACATCTTGGAAAGCGATAAAGTCCAAAGCCTCCCTCATGGTGAGTAACCGAGTTCTGTTATTGGGCTTCGGTTTATTTTCGAAAACGTATTTCTTGGCTATAGGAGTCCGTGGATCCAAACCATACGTTGATGACTCCAAATATTTATACTCATTGAACAATGTTGGGAAGTGTTCATAAGCCCACACCTACGCAAATGAAAGTTCGTTCTAATAAAATGTATGTATAATAAAAAAATTAATTGGAAAACAAAATAACTAGTTCACATTACCTATAATACAGTGAAATTCCCATTAAATTGACGGCAAGTCGCCTTAGAAGATCTACGCATCTCCGCCAAAAAATTTCCAAGAAAGCAGTGCCCCATGAGTACTCATGAACCTCTTCCAAGGGATCCAAGTATTGTAAGTTTTTCATATGAACCAAGTTACCATTAGAGTCAGGGAATATTGTGATGCCCAAGAGGAACAACAGATAAGCAACGCTAGTTTGCTTAATTTGTTCGGCATTCAATTCCTTGCCCATCGTATCTCCAAATAACTGTTTGAGATTAACGAATTTAACATTCTTTGTCATGGTATTATTTTTCATGTACATATTTGCTTTTGTCGTTTCCTCATCCCAACCAAACAACGTTTTAGTCAGGTCATATATCTTGGACCATTCTAGGCTCTTACCGTCGTCATCTTTGTTAACGGCTTTTCCTCGGATCTCTAGACCCAATATTCTTTAGACATCTTCAGGGATAATGGTCATCTCTCCAAAATGAAAATGCATGGTATCATTCGAAGCATAAAACCTCTCCAAGAAGCAATTTGTTGTGACTTGATCAGTGGCCACATAGTATTCTACCGTGGGATACAACCCAGATGCTCTTACTGCCGCTTGAACCTCCAGACACTCCCCGTCCAAATCCTATGTATCCATTTGTTGATGGAGGCAAACACGGAAGGCTTTCTTGTGGTCCTATAAAAACACACCAAACAAACTTGAATTCACCTGATCATATATAAATAATATAATAACAAGATACAAAAGTCTTACATAAGTTGAATAGATCCAACGAGCCCAAGAGTCCTTGTAGTCAAAAAAAAAGTTTGGGATCTCTCGGCTGACCCCAGTATTTTCCATCACTGTATTCTGAAAATCATGTCATATAGTTTTGGGAGGTGCTTTGGTGGCTTATTTTATTCTTTGTCATCGTCTTCAACTCTAGGTTGTCCTAAGACATGTGAGGATGAGCCACCTGCTGCATCAGGAGGTACATAATTCTCCCACTGAGCAGCATCATCGCTGCTTGTGTCTCCCTCCTCCGGGGGATTGTCCCTGATCGTGAGCTTACGATGTTACGGATCATATCTACTACGTCGAGATCGAGAAGACTTACTTTTTTCTTCATCAAAAGCTTTTCCCTTTCCTTTCTTCATTTTTGGATCTATTGACCTACTAACAAAATGAGTTTAAAAAAAAGAAACATATTTCCGGCATGGTAAATGAACATAACGAGGATACCGACAGTGATCCCGGCATTGTATACTAAATGATTTTTACGCCGGTTTACCATTTCCGGCATATTATTTAAATGAAACAGAATGCCGGTATCAAGAGAATTGTCTACAGAGATTTAAAAAAATAAGGAAACAAGTACCGACATGGTCGATGAACATAACGAATATGCCGGAACTTATCCCGGCATTGTATACTAAATGAGTTCCATGCCAGTTACAAGTTCTCGCATGTTATGTAAATTAAATATTCTACCGGTATTAAGAGAATTGTCTACAGAGATTTAAAAAATAAGGAAACAAGTACCGACATGGTCGAAGAACAAAACGAGTATGCCGGCACTTATCCCGACATTATATACTAAATGAGTTCCATGCCAGTTTTCAAGTTCCGGCGTGTTATGTAAATGAAATATTATGCCAGTATGAAGAGAATTGTCTACAGAGATTCACTCAATTCACTGAATGTTGGAAGTCCAATTCACTCAATTCAATTTCAATTTCACTATAATAATCATGCAAGTTTCAATTTGAATTTTTTATATTATGAAATAAACCCTAAGAATGCTTCAATAAACATAGACATCACTTACCTCATCATCTCTGTCATTTCTTTATCATCACTTATATCTTGTTCAATAGATGCTTCTGATTTTGATTTACCACGAGGATTAGGTTTTGGTTTTGCAGGAGGTTTGCGAGGACCTATTCTTGTTGGGGTTTGAAGAATCGAATTAGTTTGGTTTGGAAGATGAAACCAAATAATGGAGTTTAGGGGTTTTTACAAGTTCTCTTGGAATTGCTTAGTGAAAACAAAAAAATAGGAAGACGGAACCGTTTCCATTTTATATAGTAATGGAGTTTGTAACCATAAAATAAAGAACTACTGCTGTGGGTAATCCTGCTAGATTGTAACCGTCAAATATTGCAAACTATTATTTACATTTTTTGTATTGTTTGTAACGAATTTGGGAAGTTTTGTGTTTGGAAACTGAAGTGGGGTGTTGGAGATTGAACGGTAAATTGGATTTTAGTGATACATTGGTAACACATCTGAGCATCTTTGTAGCAGACAAGAATTTAGTTTTTTGATGTTATACTTATGACTACTACTTTTTTGTGGCAGACATATCTAAACATCTTTAGTGGTTGTTGGTGTTGGAAATCAGGTTAACAAAGTGGTTACCAACCAACAGCTTTGTTTAGACTTTGATTATATAATAATGTATCGACTTAATAAAGTAATTCATATTCAAAATTAAAAAAAAAAAAAAACAAAGTGGTTAGTTGAACTTTTTTTTTCTTTAGTTGTAGTTTGGAATCAGGTTATCAATGTTGTTGTTGAGAAGTTGAGGAATTGAGGATTTTATGTAGTAATGGAGTTTGTAACCGTCGAATAAAGAACCAAATAAAGGGAATGAGGAAGTTTGTGGCGGTTACAATAGAGGATAATTGGTGCGACAGTTAAAATGGAGAAGAATAAGGTAACAAGCCTCAGAATTCCAGTACCACATACAAGTTACATTTAATGTCGGAACACTGTCTTGCTACATTTAACGCCGAAACACTATTTTGACTCTCAATTGTGAAAGTATTATATTATGTTAAAGAGCCACCACAAGGTTTTAAGCAAACAAACCGACCCAAAATGGCCTTCATATTAATCGTAAGGAAATAAATTAAAAAACATTAAACACATAAACAACGTAACACATAAAATGAAACATATCAAGCCAATTGCAACTAACATCAGTTCTCGGAATGATATTTAAGAAACAAAGCAGCTTCAAAATGCCTAAAAGGCTTTTTGAACCACTTCAAATATGCCTCCTGATCTTCATACCTATTCCCTCTATATCTTGCAAGAAACTCGTTTTATTTGCGACATAATTTGATGAGTGAAGTTGTTCGAGTGCGTACAACAAGATCACTGCATTCTATTCTGCATTTCTTACAGTAAAAAAAGTTATTCATGGAAGAACCAGTCCTAACTAGACCCCAAAAAAGATCCGTAGGGCGGTGATCTTCCGGAAAATCCGATACTATGTAGTAGTTTTTAATCCATTGGGTTTCTTCCTCAACATCCGCTTCTTTCTTAGCTTGTTTTTGACGTTTATCCGCTTCCTCAACATCCGCTTCAATCTTAGCTAGTTTTTGACGATAATGTTCAAGCTTTGCTTCCTCTTTTTCTTCTATTTTCCTCTTAATTATATCTTCTTTCATTGCGGAAATTGACTTGGTGGTTTCTTCCTTCCTTCTTAGTTTTCTAGTATGGTGGCAACTGATTTGGTGGTGGTTGATGATTGATTTTCTATCGCAGTGCACAACATGTTCCTCATACGTTTTTCGTTTTCGATGGAATTGATGAATTTGGTAGTTGGTGATTGATAATCCATCAGACAGATGTCTTGGAGCTAACGTTGTTCTTTTTTTAGGTATCAACGCCTCCTTAGTCTTTATATAGAGAAAAACCTCAACAGCTAGTATGTTTGAAAATCTCCAAAACCGACATTGAAGTAATCGAAAAATATAGTGTCGGCATCATGTTCCGGCACCGTTTATCATAAGACGACAATGTTGGTATATAGTAATTTCTTTACAGAGCTTGGTCCAAATATGCAACCAAATCCGACATGGCTTAGAAAAAACTTTTAAATGCCGGTACTACAATCCGGCACTCAATCTGTAATAACGACTAAACCGGCGTTTGATAAATTAAAAAAAAAAATGGCTACTTTTTTAAAAAATAAGACCGTTGGGGATTGATTTATATTTGAAAAAAATAAGACCGTTCATGTAGAACAATCACAGCAGAGTTCCGGCATTCAATCAATCAAGATTAGAATGCATGTTTTGTAACAAAATTAATTTTTTTTAAAAATACAATTCTGGCATGAATTTAGATAACGCATCTACGCCGGTACCTTCGTATATCTATACAGGAACATGGAATTTTTAATCTTCCTATTCCGGTATAGTTTTGTAGAACTATTTCTGCGCTGGTACCAATGACCGGTATAGAATCGTTATAATCTTTCATGCCGGAACCTGTACCTGCGTCCTAGTAACCATTTCCATGTCGGCGAGTTTTGTAAATAAAACTTGCAAATATAACAATTCACTACAAATTTTAATTTAAACATGTTCAACCTAACAAAAACAAACTGGATCGTGCTTAAATATTCTTAACCCACCAATCATAAACCAAAAGCAAACCAAACTACTAAAGAGTAAACCATGAGTTACAAACGAAAACAAGTTAGAAATTGCTAAAGACGTAACAACCACCATCCAAATGAAAGAAACACAACTGAAGAGCTAATTACTCAGTCATTTGCTTCTTTTGGGACACTCTATTCCTCATTTCCACGAACAAATCTCTTGCACTACGGTCGGTTTCTTCAATTTTATCAAGCTTTTCCACGAATTCCTTCATCTCTTTAAGGGATATCACCTCTCCTCCCGAGTACTTGCAACCTAACATCTTCTTCAACTTGCCAAGCCGACGCCGCTAGTTCATACATAAAACACATAATTAGTATATATATGCTAATATAAAATTATGTTTACATTAAACGAGTAAGCAATTAACAATACTTACTAGCAATCCAACGGTCTTATAAAGTTGGCTCGTCGTAGGTGGTGCCGCTATAGGAGTTGGAACGAGAGGGTTTTTCTGGGGTGGAACTTGGACATCTTCAGGACGCACAACAAGTGGATGTGACCATTCCAAGTAATTATCAATATAGGATGGGTCATCTTCATCACCATTGTTCACAACCTCCAATTAGTAGTATCTACCAAACGACGTGGTTCCCTATCCCTCCAGTGTGTTGGTTCAGGAGTTGGATCATACTTTACCCTCAACTTTGTGGAACTTGACATGCAACGAGTTAAATCAAGAAGGTACCTTTCAGTAGAGGCTGTCATGTAACAAGGTAACTACTTGAATCCAATTTGCCGCATCACACGTCGAGGATTAGACATAACGTATCCCTTTGGGTGGAACAAAGGACCTTGGTATAATGCAACGTTATAAAACCAAGTGTATTGAAGGTTCTCTCTAGCCTCCTTGTAGGGGTCTAACACAACATCCTTGGTAGTCATCGCGTCAAGAGACAATCTCATTTATATTAGTCGACCATTGTTACCGGGATTCGGATGGGCGTTGAACTCGTATTTCTTTGCTCTAGGCACCTGGGGGTTAACAACGGGATTAAACTTAAAGAATGGGTGGTCCTTGAACAATGTTGGGAAATGTTCATAAGCCCACACCTATACAAATTTGAAATGATACATATAAAATTCATTAAATTTTGTTTCTAAATACATAACAAGGATACACGTGAAAAATATAAATAAGAACATAAGTTAAATACAAAAGTACCCGGAGTAGAGTGAAATTCCCAACAAATTGGTTTGTAACCGCCTTATAGTCCTTCTCATCTCCGTCATCAAATGTGCCATTGCCAGGGTGCCCCATGAATAGGTAAAGACCTCATCCAGTAGATCCAAGTACTGAAGGAAGTTTGCACTAACCCTGTTGCTACTAGTGTCAGGGAATACCCGAGTGCCCAAGATGTATAACAGGTACGCAGCGGATGTATAACAAATCTCTGCGGGTTCCCATACATCCTGCACACTTCTTTTCTTTGTGTTTCCAAACTTCTTCTTAAGAAGGGTCATTTTGACCGCCTTTGTCCTACTAACCTTAGATACATAGAAGCTTTCCACAGACTAATTGTAGTCCCAACCAAAAAACTTGTTAGTAAGCTCGTGCAACTTCGTCCATTCTAGCTCAAGGTCACCTCGTTCTGCAATTGATTTGTCGATAATATGCAAGCCTAGAATGTTCTGAGCATCATCTTAGATAGGGGTCATCTCTCCAAGCGGGAAGTGCATGGTATCAGTTTCACCATGATACCTTTAGACGAAGCAATTGACCGTGACAATATCTGGCTTCACATAATTTTCAACCAAAGGATATAGACCAGATTCCTTTACTATTGCTTGGACATCATCATGCTCCATAGATAAATCCCAATCAGCCGCAGCTTGGTTTTGGCAAACACGCACAGCCTTCTTATGATCCTACAATTAAGTGATAATACGATTAAGAGATTTTAAGAGATTTTGCATAAATACAGTACATATGCACGAGATAGAAATTATTACATAGGTATGATATATAGTACGAGCCCATGAGTGCTTGTAGCCAAATAGATGGCCCGGATCAAAAGAAGTCGCGCCCCAAATTTTACCACGTTCAAGGTCGGGTATCATGTCATCAACATGAGGAAGGTGAGAACCTTTAACTTTTGCTTTGCCTTTTCCTTTCCCCTTTCCTTGTGTGGGTTGTTGACTTGGACCACCTTGTTCAACTACTCCTTGGCTTTGGTTTTCTAATTGAGTTGGATCAATCTCATTGTCTTCCTCCTCACTTTCCTCTTCATCTTGCTCATCTTACTCATCTTCTTCATCTTCCTCCTCAACAGCTGCAGTAGGTTCATGGATTACAGGAATACTACGATCATGACCACTCTCCCAAATATCCCCTCATGTCTCAAAACCCAAACACTTTTTGTTATTCCCTTGAGGAGGCAGAGACTGAGGAGTATTAATACCATCCTTCTTTTTTTTCTTAGTCGCAGCATCTTTAGCTTTTCCTTTGTTAGCATCCTTTGCTTTGGCTTCCTTGTCTTTAGATCTATTTCAAAAGAAGCGCAAAATTAATATATTAGACAACCACTAACTTTCATTTCTAATACCGGCATAGAATGAAAAAGAACAAACCATGCCGTGAGCTAGTTCCGGCATGTACATATAATACACTTCCATGATGGGTTTAGGTTCCGGCATACACAGTTAAATGTCGAGAATGCCGGTATACTTTAGGAATTTTCCTGGATAACTAAACACCACTACCGGCATTTCCATATAATAAACATTCATGCCAGATTAAAGTACCGGAATACATAAATATATGTAGAGGATGCCGGGTTCGAGTATCGGCCTGCAAAATAAAATGTCGAAGATGCCGGAAAAAATTCTAAAATTCCTGGATACCAAAACTCGAGTTCTGGCATGAATTCTAAAATACATTTTATGCCGTTACAACTCAATAAACCCTATTGTTTTCTGTATATAAGAATTTAAATACCGGCGTGGTCTTCAACCTAGATTGAGTGTCGGTACCTATTTACGGTGTGGTATTCATACTAAATCTACTGCCAAGATATCTACCGGCATGGTATGCATCCTATATCGCATGCCGGTTTCAACAACCGGTGCGGTATTCATACTAAATTGAATGCCGGAACTTCAGAAACTCAAAATTTGCAGTTAGGGTTTCTCGATTTTGACCTAAGCCCATAGCTACAAATCTAGTGAAACACTAATTAAACAGTTCAAAATGACTAACCATCTCTCAGAATCCATATTTTCTAGTAGTTCATCATCCGATAATTCTGCTTCTTTGTCTTCTTCCTCTTGAGCAATCAAACCAAGTCTTTTTTTCAATTTCAGTTGAGCAATCATTCTTGGGTTCACTTGACTTGGATTCGCTTGACTTGGGTTCGATTGGTAAGTTGTTTTCTTCCGTGGAGGCATGGTTATGATTCGGGTAGTTTAATCGTCGAGGAAATTTTTGATTTAACGATTAATCGTCGATGAAAAACGATGAAGAAGATGAAACAATTTCGGAACCCTAACCCCCACACGACTATGCTAGTATTTTCAAATGGGGGATAAGTTTTTCATTTTTTGTGTTGGGTTTTGATTTTAAGTTTTTTATTTTTTGGGGAGGGTATAACAGTCTTTTCATAAGTTTTTTTTAATTAATCTAAGGGTGTTTTAGTATTTTCATACCCAAAAAACACCCCTTAACAGCCACCTAAGGTTGGGGGAAGTAATTCGTATCCCCCAATTAGTTTTGATATCCCCCAATTGCGTATTCCAATAAATATGTCCCTACTTTTTAATAACTTTATCCATTTAAAATTAGATTACATTAATACCCTCACTACCAACATTCAACTACCATTCCATCACCAACCTTCAACGACCACCACCTACCAATCGCCACCGCCATTAATATTCCACCACCATTGCACCACCACCTCCAGTTTTCCACCACCACCACCATTGACGTCACCACCGTCGTCGCCACCACTATTGCACCACCACCACCAGTCTACCACCACTGTTGATGCCACCACCTCCGCCGCCGCCGCCATCATCACTCCGCCGCCGCCACCACCAAATTAGAGGAGCAAAACCAGTAGTTGATCCAAAAAGAAAAAAGGATCAATAGTAGAAGTTGATAAAAAAAAGGACCAACAGTAGAAGTTGATCTAATTTAGGGGATCAACAATGGTAGTTGATCCACTAAATTGGATCAACAATGAAAGTCGATCCATGTAAATGGAGTGAACTTGGCATGAGTCGAACATGCATCATCTGACATGGAGTCAGTCATGCTACCATTGCACCACAAGTTCAACATTGGAAGAAAATTACATGATTTAAACTACAAGCATGATTATACTAATCCAAGAAAATGTTTTCAACAAATATGAGTTGAAAAGGATCAACAACAATAGTTTATCCCATAAAAAATTGGATCAATAACAGGAGTTGATCCCATAAACGGATCAACAATAGTAGTTGATCCCATAAAAAATTGGATCAACAACAGGAGTTGATCCCATAAATGGATCAACAATAGTAGTTGATCCCATAAAAAATTGGGTCAACAACAACAATTGATCCGATAAAAACATTTAAACAACAACAATTTATCATCACCTGTAGCTTCATAAACAACAACATCTTCAAGACAAAGCTCTCCATATGAAGCTAAACATAAAACAACACCAACAACTCCATTTATACTCCTATAATCCTATCAACTACATGCCCACCAACTTCAAACCCCCACCAATTTCACCTCTTCCATCTCTAGTTACAATCAAAAACAAATTAAAAAACTACCATACACAAGACACGAAACATCCACAACCACCACCACCGTCACCTCCACTACGACATCATTCACCACCACATCAACAATACCATTTACCAGCAACAACCTCATATTCTTTGATCTCAGAATACCTCAATTTGCATTATTGTCATCTGCTCATCCTTCTTTCACTCCATTTCATAATCGACCCTTTAATTTACAGGAATACCCTAAATCATCAAAACCCATTAATCCATTAGCTTCAATTACAACAACAACTCATTAATTCGAACTCATCTATTCTTCTTTCAAGATCGCAACCCCTAGTTCTGACATACATCAGAAACAACACCTTCATCCTCTTAAATTTCTAGCTCTTCTTGATTTAAATTCAATCATCAATTATTCAACAACAATAGTAAATCCTATATTCAAACTGTTAATTCCTTCTCAATCTTATTCGTGTTCAAACATAACTAGAAGAACCCTAATCTCATCTTCCTTTTGTAGAGACCAGAGGTATCATCTAACGGCAGAAGAACCAAAACCCATGAATTCAATTTCACAAAACCCATTCATAAAACCCTTCTTCTTTTCGATTTCACAGAACCAAAACCTAATCTCTGTTTCGGTCTCGTTTTGTTACCTGAGTCATGGAACCGAACCCATTCTCCATCTACTCGATTTCGAACTCATCTTTCAAAACCCAAAATCAACATCGATCTTCTTTCTTCTTCATCTCTCATCTCTCAGGTTTCATTTTCTGTTCTTTGATTTCATTTTAAATGGTACTAAAGAACAAAGGTCGGTAATAGAAGGTTAGAAAGGGAATTATAGGATTTATAATTTTATCAAAAATTTCAATTATGCCATTAGGGACATTTATAAAGTTTCTAAAGGATAATTGTGTTGATCCATGAAAAGGAGCTACAATAATTCAATTACCACAAACGCTAAACAGATCATAGGTTTAGTTTAGTTTAGAATACAACGACGGTTGAAAAATAAAACCAATCATACGTGATCCAAGATAAGGATGACATAAGGCTGAGCAGAGAATATGATATAATATACTAGGTATCACCCCGGCCTACGGCCGGGGCTCAACCTTTTTAGCATGTTTTATTAGTTAGATCATATTATCCGAATAGGGTCGGGGCCGTAGGCCCCGACCTTGGAGTAAATTCAAAGGTAAATATAATGCCCACATATTTAGTTTGTCATATCATATTATAGTGTGTTAGTTAATCGGGTCACAATAGCGTGTTTAATTAGTTGGATCATAGTAGCCGGATAGGGTCGGGGCCGCATAAAATTTAAAGGCAGGTGTAGTGCTCACATTAAAATTAATGTGTTAGTTGTTCCTGTCTATAATACTCGGAAGCATATTTAGTTAGTCGGGTCATATTTAGTTTAGACACGTGTACTTTGCATGGTTATGGTTTCGGGGTTTTATCTTTCTCCACTTTGGGCGAGTTGGGTGAGGAAAATATCATCTTCCGTAAGAGGCTAAAGAATTGTATCACGAATCATGATGCTAGTTATAAGTTAGGCAGTGCTCTTTTTCATAGAATAGGGGTAGCTATCCAAAAGGGTGTTGGTGCCCAACTTGTTGCCACGCTACCCACCAACTTATTTCCAAATGATTGTAATTCTTTAACAGATGATTAATTTCAATCCCAGTCTATATATATTATTTTATATTTATCAATTTATGATTATCTATAATCATAAATAAATAATCATAAATTTTACCAAACAAGGCCATATACTATTACTTAAATGATTAAGTGTTTATATGGCTAATTTTACAGTGTAGGTATGGAAATTATTTTGGACAAAAAACCTAATTCAGCTTAATCTTGGGTTTCAGAATAATGGTTCCCGGTAGCAGAGGAAAAGAATTCATCTCATTCAAAGACATCCTATGGATGTAATATTTTTAACCTCCTTCAATTATGGATATATACATTGATAACACTCATAATTAGCTCCTAACCAATTAAAAAGTAATAATATGCCAATGAAAAATTCTTACATTTAATTGATAAAACAAAAAAAAAACAAAAAAAAAAATTATACTCTCAAAAGCACACAAAACATTTATTTATTAAAAGATATTTTAACAGATTAGCCATCTTTTATCAACCCGGAAATAAAGAACATCGTTAGAACTTTTGCAAAAAAAATTTTTTTATTAATTTTATATAAAGTTAAATATGATTTTATAATAATATGCACGTATGTTGATTCAAATACAGTCGAATGCAAAAAGATACGAGTCAAAAAAAATTACAAAACATAAAGGGTTTTTGAGGCTTTGACGGATGTATAATATTTTGAAAGACAAACGTTTCATCCGACCATCCCAGTCTCATACCAGCCAAAGACATTCGACAAATGTAAGATTCATAATCTCCTTCAGTTATAGATATATACATTGATAACCCTCATAATTAGTTCCTCACCAGTTAAAAAAGTTTGTATGCCAAAAATCCTTGGCATTTAAATGCTACAACTATGTAAAACTCATATTTTTTATTCTATTTTTTTTTTTTTGACTCATATCTTTTTTAAATTGAATTATCCCACCTTACATCAACCTACTACAAATAACATTAGAACATTTGCGGTTACGACATGTAAAACCCTTATTTGTACCTTGAAATAAATTAACTTCCCTTCATGAACCTGCAAAGAACAAAGAACATTAAGTTAAGAATACAAAAAAAAAAAACATTTCATTTGATTCATTTATATTTTATTTTTGAAATTATCGAAAAACAAATATAAATACATACAATTGAGAACTATCCAAATAATGAATCGCCAAAACATTTCACTTCAATCGTATGCCTAATTTAATTTTAGTGAAAAAAGAAATATTATTTTTAAGCCATAAAGAATCGCAAGCTTGCATGCTTTGTAGCCTTGCAAATGTGACAACAATCTAGCTTGGAGTCGCATTCCTTTTCAAAGCTACACTTATACTAAACCTCAATCTTTTCATAAACGTTCCTGAATTTTTGGGTGGTTTCTTTTTCCTCTGAATCTGGTAAATTAATATTTTTTTTATCCTCTTGATCATGATTATCTTTTCCTCCATAAAAACACGATTGACTGTTGTCATCTAAATCTTCAATTACTGACTCATCGCTATCACCAAGTCTTTTTTTATTCTCATGATTCACCTCGAGCTTTTCAGATCCTGATTTGGTGTTATTGTTATGGACAAGATTAAGAGATTCAGTAGATTTAAGGCTACAAGAAATACCTTCACCATTCTCGGTATTATTGAACGAAACGAAACCCGATTCTCTGCATTTAACTGATTTAATTTTTCTAAATCAATTATTTGGTATCTCGGTCGCTTTTGTGGCTAGCCTTTTCATAACTTACTCCACCAATAAACATTACAAGCATGGGCATCATAGTTGAGGATAAAGTTTAGGACGTGCATTACATAATTAGGGTTCATATAACTCACCTTTTTCCTATTTTAAGTACATCGGATACAAATATTTAAGGACGAATTAAGGGAAAAGTAGACTTTAGGCTAAAAGAAATGCCTTGAACACGATGTAACTCCTTTGATCTTCCTCTCCACTACCGGTTTTCTTCTATTGATTATACTTCTCATCCCCCTAATCATCCTCCTCACATACACATATTATCCATCTATAATCACTAATTTACCATCACAATTCATTTCACTAAAATACTTACCAATTAAGAAAATAATGTTTGTAGTATAAAGTCTGCATGCATAAGAAATGATTGCTTTATGATTAACATATCATTAGAAAAACCAAAGGAGTGCAATGAAAGTTGAACCTCCAACAAATCAACTGTCCAGGATGAGGGAAAGACTTAGTCAGGAGTGATCAAATAAGAAACAGCGACTACGAAAACTATAAGTCCAAGACTTTGCAATGAACAATGAGGCATACAAACACTTGGAATCCGTGAACCAAGATGAGACGAAACGAAGGGTTCTCCTGCCAAAATTTAGACCAAGACTACCTTTGGAGACGTCTAAATCTAAAACTGACAAAAAGATAACAAAACTTATCGAGATTACTGAAAAATATCGTGAAGAATAGAGACAATGATATCGACGAGAGAATATCGATGTTCCTTTGAGGAGGAAAATGAAGGAAAACCATACTTCATGCATCATTTGTGCACGAAAATATTAATAATCCGTGAAGAGAACGAGAGAATGGATTTTGGAATCAAAGAAACATGTTTGTTGGGAATGGTTGTGTCCTTTATGAAATGGAGATGACTGGGATAATACATGATCAGAATCACCAAAAACGAACATATGAATAACGAACACATGATTCAAATAAGAAAATGGATCGCTGAAATCAATACATAAAAAACTATAAGTCCAAGATCGAGGCATACAAACACTTGGAAGAATTTATGTTCCTATTTGATTTTACGAAAAATATCGTGAAGAATAGAGACAATGATATCGACGAGAGAGGAAAACCATACTTCATGCATCATTTGTGCACGAAAATATTAATAATGCAATGGAGATTTCGTTGGAAATCACTTAACATATGAATAACGAACACATCTGAGAGAGCCATGCGATCGAATTTTCCACTACTTATAGGAAGAATTTGTGAGAGGATAAATGTATTAAAGATTCGACATAAAGATCTAAATACAACACAAATCAGTATCAAAGACCGCCAATCTTTGGGGATCGACTAAAAAATTATTATTTCAGGGCAACATAAAATAATTTACCCAACATTTTTATCAAAAATTATTATTTTAATCAATTGCGAGTGTAACTAAATTTATAATTATTTGGATGACAAATATCTAAGATTTTCATAAATACAAGTTCTCATGGGTCAAAATAAATCTTATCATAGTTTGTAGTATTTATTTAAATCATTCTGACCAAAAACAATTCCGTCTCATGTCGTGCCATTATGGATCGGATTATTTCTAGTGTATATACATATATGATTTCAAGTCATTTTATTTGTTTTTTGTCCTCTCTATTTAAAATACTAATTACCAAAAAATCTACTAGATCATCCAAATCCGATCATTCTATTTGCTCATTCATTGGATGGTGTATTTAATGCGAATGCCAAACTTGAAATCCATCGTATATTGGATTGGATGCGAACGAGGTTGAAACTGGTCCAATCCAGTCCATGCTCATCCCTAGCTATATATATAGTTTAAAATTTACTTTCCAATGGTATTGTTCAAAACTAATTTCCTGCTGACTCCGAAAGATATATTGCCACTTGATTGGAATAATTACAACTCTTAGTTACCCCTAACTCTTAACTTTCTTGATACTTACAACTTCACTCCCAGAGTTTTTATGAGATCATCTATTTCGTTCTCACCAAACTCACCAATAAATTGCAAAAATAAGCCGACCGATACTTTCCTACCCATATCTCTTCCCCTTTATGAGTTTTCGTTTCCAAGTTTGAATTTGACCTGCCAGTGTCTCTATCCGATCAGTCCATCTCAAATTAAAGCCTGGATTATGCTGTTGAACATGGCAGGGGCCACGTACGACGAAATTTATTACCAAAGATATGAAGCCATTAAATTTCAAAAATAATGTAATTAGTTGATTGTTTTAATATATACCGTATAGTTGTTGGCATAGTGGTTCAATTCAATGATATTTACTGAAAATTACTAGTGTGACGTACGTATGTACGTAATATACGTACGCCGGATTAAATTTAAAAATCCAACTGCCAAAAGTATGTTGTAAATTCTAGGCAAGACTGCAAGGTTTCTACTGACTACTAATAATACAAAGACTTATGGCTTGTGGGCGCCACTATATATGGACTTGCCAGATTATCAAAAAAGTCGTTGCTCAAACTATCAAATTTCAGGATTCGAGCATAGCGGTAGAATAATTTGTTATCTTGTTATCTTACTAACTACTGGACATCTTCTATCCCACTCCTCAAGATGGGAATAACTCGAACTGCCCCGAATAATACGTTTAGTGCTAACTTGGAGATTCGTGGCGATCACGTTGTGTTACGGTATACCAATAAAATGGCAAGCTTGGTACGTACCAAGCAGCAGATTGGTTGAGTGTAGTTGTGTCTGCTAATTCAACATCTTCACTAGCATACGGATCGAGTCGTCGAGCTATGCCGCGAGTTATTCCCATCTTGATTAATAGAGAAACATAGAACTCTAGTTAAGGAAATCCTAATTAACTCACTTTGAAGCCAAAGAATTTCTTAAATTAAATAAATTTTGAAAATAAGAAATACCTAAAATAATAACACAAAATTGGTTAAAAAGACCAAAAGCAAGAATTCCTGGGTGAAATAGATTTCTAGGTTTAGATAATGTTTATATAGCCAAATATCAGAAATATACTGTTTAAATAACCAATTTGGATATTTCACCCAGGAAAAAAAATAAAAAACAAGTTTTACCTAAAATACCCCCCTGCTTTTTAAACAAGCTTTTTCAAAACCAACCAAACACATCCGCTTCTCTTTTTTTCTCTCGTCCATTTCTTCTTCTTCAAAATGATTTTAAATTTGGGTTTTCAGATCTGGGATCGATTTTCAGAGATCAATCATCAATCATGGTGGTTATCGTTAGTTGATTCGAAGTTAAACAGTATTCAACCTTCAAAAATCGTATCAGGAAATCAGTAAGTTTCAACTTTCAATTCCACCGAGCTTTGATTTCGTTTCATTCATCCAACTTTAATTTGATTTTGGTTTAATTGTTATAACGTCGTCCTGTTTGTGTTGATTTTGGGTTCAATTTTAATATTTTTGGGTTCAGTTGGTGATCATCCAGGGTTTTACTAATAACCAATTTTTGGGTTTAGTTGGTGCTTCTAAACCTGATTATTTGTTTCTATGCAGTCGATTTATTGTTCATCAAAGTAATTTTAGTTACCAAATTGATTGAAGTTGATTCTGTAATTTTTTATTGTTTTGGATGTGAACTTAATTGCTATAATATCATCATGTTTGGTATGAATTTAGTGAATTGAGCTAGTTGTCTAGAAAAAAATTAACAAGTTGTGTTGTGGGATGAATTTGATTGGTTAGTGTAGAAGATATGGATTGACTAGTAGAAGAGTGATAGTGTTAGATTTGGATTTAAAACATAAGCGATATAATGATGCTAGAGATTTTCTTTTAAATCAAGTATTTGGTGGGTGGAACTGATTATATGTGACAGGTCATTAGTTTTATGAACAGACTATTACATCAATTGGTCAAGTTATTACCACATATACTACTTCATAACATATTTTATGAACAGACTATTACCACAGATACTACTTCATAACATATTTCAGCGACTATCTACTTTATGCCATCTATTTTTCTAGTGCTGTTACTTTTAGAGATGCAGTAAGCTCAACATTAAGCTCATATGTTGTTTATATATTCCTTTTGTAGATGGATCGTCATTTTCTCTGTGTGGTTATCCGGGGTACTGATGCATTCCCATACCATGTTAATGTGAAGTCAACAGTTGATGAGTTTAAGTCGCATGTTTTTTCTTATTGGAATAACATTTCACCTGACTCAATTCAGTTTGTATTTGACTGTGAGGGGAGAAGCAATGTTGTTGACAGTGATGTGAAGCTCCGGTCTTTCTTATAATTGTGTATTTTTAAGGAGTTGTCTTTTTTGGAGCTTCATTTATTTGAATGTGTTCCTCTTCCTACTCCTGATTTTGTTCGTGAACCTACTATGAACGAGTTTCGTTTAGCACCAGACCCTAGCAGATATCAGTTGGTTATTCCTCATCATCTTCCGAGCAGCATTACAATGAGCGAGTTTTGTTTAGCACCAGACCCTAGCAGAGATCAGTTGGTTCATCTTCCAAGCATCAGTACAATAAGCGAGTTTCGTTTAGCACCAGACCCTAGTAGAGATCAGTTAATTATTCCTCGTCATCTTTCGAGCAGAAGTAAAGTTACTCGTACACCTAAAATGAGGGATCTTCTTTTAGGTGAAGGAAATAAATCAAATCAGTCACTTATTCCTTCCTCTCAAGAGCTTGTTTCGTCTCAAGATATCCCCATGTCCCAAAAACGTGCATTCAATGGAAAGTTGGCAATTAAAAGATCTTGCAAGGCGAATGAATGAAAGTTTATTATAAAAGGTGTTGGTCAAGATTTTTATGGAGGACGAGATGAATCTCGTCTTGTTGTTGAGAAATATAACCATTTTTTTGGTCGCAGGGTGAGAGTCGTCAAGAGCAATCCAGAACGGTATACGGTGGAATGTTATTACAAGGAGAAATTAGAATGTGATTGGATGTTCCATGCAGCTCCGAAGACTTCCAATATGAAGGGTCATTTATTCCTCAAGGCCTATATCGGGGAACATAAATGCTATGATGGTTATAGTGACAAAACAAAGGCTGATTCGGTTACGAGCGAACTTGTCCAGAGCTTGATATTTGACCAGGTCGAACAGAATCCCAACAAGAAAGTAAGGGATATTGTTAAAGAATTCAAAAGTGATTATGGGTAAGAATTGAGATAAGGAATTGTATGGTGAGGACACTAAATCATATATCGACTTGGTTTGGTGGTGTGAAGCCGTGAAGAAACGCGATCCAGGTAGTAGGGCTAATTTAGTTATTGAAAGGGGTCAGTTTAAGAGTTTGTTCTTAGCCTTCGATGCTTGCATCTCGGGTTTTGAATATTGTCGCCCGATATAGTTCTTGGATGCAACTTTCCTAACTGGAAAATTTAGGGGTTGTCTTATGGCGGCTACCGGGAAGAATGTGAATAATGGTAAGTTTTCTATTTTTAGATTTCAAATTTTGATGTCAGATTATAAATTTGAATGAAATTCAGAAAAAAAAATTATCAGATTATCACTAGATGAAACCAGTTGCATCCTTGATTTGTGAAGTCAGACTAGAGAATGAAATTGGTTTATTTTTTACAATAGCAGTTTCAGTCAGTTTAATATGATTTTTTATTTTTGTGTTTGTTTTGTTTCTGTAGGAATATTTCTTCTAGCATACGATATCGTATCAGGTGAAACTATTGAGAATTGGCATTGGTTCTTGGAAAAATTAAAAACTATCTTGGGTCCTCGTGTACTAACTATTATTTCGGATCGCCATGATGGTTTGATCCAAGGGATTCGTGATGTTTTTCCAACTTTCCGTCATTGTTGGTGTTACCAGCATTTGAAGAATAATGTCCGCGGTAAGACCAATAAGAAAAAGGGAGAGCATGGTGCTGCGGTGGATTTTTTTAAACAATGTTTCTATTCATCAACGCCTGAAGGCTTTCATGAATGTATGCAAAATTTAAAAGATATGGGATGTGATGGTATTCACAAATTCTTGAGTGACCTTCTAGTGGAATGTTAGTCCAATGCACATTGTCTGAGCTATCATTATGGCGACATGTGTTCAAACATTGCAGAGTCGTTCAACTCTTGGATTAAGGAAGCTAAAGGTATGCCTATTGCAACACTTGTCAGGCTAGAGAAAAGAGTAATGGCTTCCATTCGTGCTGGTGTCCAGTGGAGAATAACTAAGTCTGGTGACATTAAGTGAGAAGTTTTTTATGGAACGCACACGCATGCTGTTAATATTCCGAAGTTTCATAGCAGCAGTAGGGATTGGTTTACTGAGCAGTTCCCTTGTGATCACGTTATTGCGTGTATGCATTCAAATAATATCAATGTTTACGAGTACATTAATCCTTATTTCAGCATTGCTAGCTTCCATGCTTCGTATGATCGTGCTATCAAGCCCATTCCCTATTACGACAAGCCTATTGATGTTGCTGCTATAAATCTCATGAACCCACCAACTGTCCTAGGGGAAAAAAGCTGGTAGGCCGAAGAAGAAGCAGATTCCTAACACTGGTAGCGCAAGTTTCGAGAGACTAATTACCTGCGGTAACTTCCATACTCAGGAACATCATAACAAGACAACATGTCCTCATCCTCCTACCAAAAAGCAACATTAAGAACTTGCTTAAGAACATCTCCAACCTTCATTCTGTGAATCTTTTTACCATGATATCTTTATTAGTTTATTCTTCTCTGCAGCCTCTTGTTGCACATTTAAGATTCATTTTCCTGGAATTATATTTTCGCAACTAGTATTTACCTTGGATTGTTTCTTTTGTTCATAAAAACATATTTTATGGAATTATTTTTTCAAGTATTGCTCTTCAGTTTTATAGTATATATCTTATAGTCTTATGTTGATTTAGTTTAATTGTACATTCCCTTCAGTTTTCACTGTAAAATTTGAATGTTTGCGAAGATTTAAATTTAATTGTAAAGGATGAAACACATTCTGACAGTAAAAACTATTTTTTTTTAACCTGCACACTCTGAAAACAGTTTTATATAGGCTAGGATGTAACCCGTTTCATCCAAGCCTGGTTACATTCTGAGAAAAAATTTCATTTTTATACAGGCTAGGATGTAACCAGCTTCAACCAAGCCTGGTGTTGATGGTAGTTTTTAGACAAAAGGAAAAATCGTAAAACCCCGAATAACCTAATGTCACCGGTGACACATTTATTAGAATATTTAATGCATGTAGTCAGTAATTAATAGGGGGTATTTTATTAAATTAGGGTTACAACAAGCAAAACCTTAATTCCCCTCCATGCCAATGGAAAATCTTTCCATCTACACCTAGACCAAGCTAGCTGCGCCATGCCAAACTCACTCTGCCTTGGCCCTAGCTATGCTAGTCACACCAACTGTACCAAAGCATGCCAACCATGCTTGCCGCACCTCCGTGCCAATGGCAAAACATGCCAGCCACACCTAGCCCAAGCTAGTTGCGCCATGCCAAATGCACTATGCCTTGGCCCTAGCTATGCTAGTCACACCAACCACGCCAAAGCATGCCAACCATGCTAGCCGCGCCTTTGTGCCGATGGAAAATCATGTCAGCCACACCAAACGCGCCAAAGCATGCCAACCATGCTAGCCGCACCTCTGTTCCAATGGTAAATCATGCCATCCAAACCTAGCCCAATCTAGTCGCGCCATGCCAAACACACTCTTCCTTGGCCCTAGATATGACAAAAATGTAATGTCGGTTTAAACTTTGTTTATGTTTGTATGTTATAATTTCATCTCAAAGAGTTAACGACCTACCTTTCGCACTATTGTGGACAATCTGATTTCACGACGACATCAACGTTATCCATACTAGTGCTTTGAAGTTGAATGAGAAAGAGATAATTTATTCTTTCCGCCATCATTTTAGCATCCTTTAAATATTTTTAAGAACTTAAGAGAGAATTGTAGTGTGTCCAAGTTCTTCCATGGAGTCAAAGTGAAGCAATGTGAAATGTCCTTTCCCGTTCAGCATTGGGATGAACAAGTGATGCGTTTCAACATCAATCTTCTGCAATTTTGCAACCTATCTCATCTTCCATAATGACATCAACCTGAAGACAAATTTGAATCAAAACCAGTTAAACCATATTTTTAATATGTATAAAACTAAATTACATCCCATGTTTAATGCTAGATGAAAGCCAGTTTCTGCAAGTATCAGATGAAACCCAGTTGCATCCTATATATAATAGCTAGATGAAACTCAGTTTTATCCTACAATAGTGAGAGAATTATGTTTCAAGCAACATATGCAAGCCAGGTACATCCTACACTAATTTAAAGTTATATGAAAACAAATTGCAGACTTAAGTTTATTCATTTTAATATGTAGTATTCAAAATGTTTACCCATACAAGCGCGCTGAGAAAGATAGACCTGAAGTATCCTTTGGTATCACCGCCAGATTGAAACAATTTTCTCCATTTTTCGATTTTGAACTCCAAAATAGTGTTCACCAATGGATGATTGAAAAAAAGTTGCTGGATGTATTCTCCACTAATACATACACCTCCATTGGATTTCTAAATGCAGTCGCTGCATTTAAACTAGTTCATCTAATTTCATACAAACACATAGGTTTCATTTTTTAACATGATGTAACCAAATACATCCTATTATAAACTTAGCAGTACTTTTACAGAAATAAGAAAAGTAGAATGTAAAAAAAAAAAAAAATAACAACAAAAGAATGCGGATACGTACCTTAAGTTTCCAGTTCCAAAGTACTCATTTATTAACTTCTCTTCATCTAGTCTTACTCCGCAACTCAAGTAATTTTTCCACATCTTGTTGTTCCTTGTTAACTTCTTCAACTTATCGTCCTTCTGCTTCTTCTTTGCACGCTCATCCTCATTTATTACAAACTTATTCTCCCTAGTCCTTTTATATACGTTCTTCACTATATTCTCAATCGATCCAAGTTTACTCATAACAGCCAGAGGTTCTCCTGCAATAATTTCTTCTTCGATGATTTCTACTAGAGGAACTGGTGTTACCGGATCTTAGTTAATTTCTGATGGAGGAACTGGTGCTAGAGGTTCTTCTCGAGGAACTGGTGTTCTAGGTTCTGCTTCGAGAATATCGTCAGCTTCTGTATTTGCGGCTTCACTGGTTTCACCTTCCTTTCTAGCGTCTTCAGGAACAGTACGCTCCACTATATTGTTCATCTCTTGAGTGATGTTAAGGTTGAAAAAGTTCTCTGGTGGAGTGTAAATAACAATATCAGTGGGTGAAGCTTGCGGAGTTCCCGGTTGAGGCTTGAGTTGCGCTTTCAAGGCTTCCACTTGACTTTGCAAGTCCGAGATTGTATTATCCTTTGCTTCCGACTCAACCTCCTTTGCTTCCAACTCTATATTCCTTGCTCCTAACTCGGCATTCAAGTGATGGATAATGTTGTCCTTCTCATCTAGTTCATTCTTCAACTTGGAAACATCATCTTCATCTTTGTTTACTTCTTCATCATCAAACAAGCATAATTGTTTCTCCTCTTCACTCCATCTACCAACAAAGTCAACAACCTGCAAACACATAAACATAGGATGTAAGTGATTTCATCATATGATAACACATGATGTAACTGGGTTTCATCCACTGATAACACATGATGTAACTTGGTATAAAATGGGTTCCATCCATTAATAACATAAGATGTAACTGGTTTCATCTAGTTATTATAGGGGATAGAATTTTGAAAATGAAGCTAAACTTAATCAACATAATATATAACTGGTTTGATCCAGTTATAATAACAACAAGATTTTTACCTGATTGCTTGAAAGAATTTCAAGTGTCCCCTCAATTTCACAAGATACTTTATACAAGTCCCATCTTGCAAACCTTGTCCATGCATCACTGTTGGATTTCCTAACAATAGCTTCGCCTTTCAATTGCTCAAAAATTGATAACTGGCACAACAAAAGATAGAATTTAATAATCACCACATGATTCATTTAATGCAAAATAAATAAATATATATTCAAAAGATAGAAGACGATACTCACCAGTAAATAGAAGCTGCAACCATTGATAGAGTAAGGTGTCTTGTGCACGGATTTAACACTTTGCATTAGATGCTCATGGATAAAATCTGGCCAAGAGACTCTGTTAATTGTATCGATTGACTGTAGGAAGTTCAAATACTTGTAGTGGACATACATACCTCCGGTGTTTATGAAGAATACTGTACAGAACATGAACATCAACAAAATTATAGCCAAGTCTTCTTCTTTGCCTTATTAATTCATAGAAGTCTGTATTTCTTCGAGGATGTATTTCTTATGCAATTTGTCCCCAATATTTGCCTCTTTTATTTTCTTCTCATTGTCTCCGGCTTTCTTCTTTTTCTTCTCTTTGGCTTCACCTTCCTCTTTCTTCTTTTGAGCATCCCTTCTCATTGGCTCTAGAACGTATTTGTTGTAAAATTCAGAAGTTTTCAAACTAGGATCTTCCTTTGGTCCATTAAGTTTCTTATCTTCTTAACTCATACGTATTCTCTACATTTTGAAAATAACATCAAGATGGTTTGGATCAGTCTTGAAAACTTGATCACCAATCTTGAATGCCAACTCTTTCGGGTCAAAATTTCTTATGATGAACTCTAACTCCCTTTGAGATTTGCTATATTCGGCCTTACCAACTTTTCCTTGTTTGATCGCCTCAATAAAGTTCCATAATTTAGTCTTCCTTAACACAACCTCTTGTCTTTCAGTAAATACCAGTGATTCCAGCACTTCAACTATCGGTTTCAAGTTTGATCAGAACATTTTCTTTCCTTCCTTTTTCTCTGGCTTGTCTTCATCCATTTCGGCATCCACATCATCTACATTCTCCGTGTTAGAATCACCACAAACGTCCACATCATGCTTTTTCTTGTATTTTCTTTCAGCACCGGCACTCTTCTTACTCTTCATGTTACTGCTTCCTGCAATAATTTGGATGAAACCAGTTAAGTCATATTTTAAATCTATGGATGCAACTCAAATACATCCCATCTTTAATGCTAGATGAAAACCAGTTTCTACAGGTATCATATGAAACCCAACAATATAAGCAATTTTCAGAATCATTAAATTTAATACCACCAATAGATCAGTTACATCATAACTTAAAGTTTGATGAAAACCAGTTTCAAACACATACTGAGCATCAACCAATTTCACATTGGAAATACTTAAATAACCAGATGCAAACTAGTTTCATCTAAAACATACTAATTGAAATAAAAATAAAATAAGCAATTCAACACGGAATGGTACTGAAATGAAAATAAGAAGAACCAATTCAACAAATTAATCAGGAAATTATGATAATAAGAAAAATACAGAGTTAGGGTTTGTAAACGTACTAGTTTTAGGAGACATTTTGTGGATCAATTAGAACCGTAACTCTTCCAATACATTGAAATGGTGAAAACCCTAATTCTCAGAAACCTCTATGGTAGTGGTGATGGTGTTTTATAGACAATGGATGAAACCCAATTTCTCGTAGTGTTGATGGTGGGGAACCGGTTGATGAAACTGATTTTCGGGTTTTGAAATTTGTTATGAGACGGTGGATGAATTTGATGGTGGATGAGAATATGAAGATGAAAACTCTCTGGGTTGTGAGGAGAAGGTGGAGGAGAAGATGAAGATGAACGTGATAAGATGAAGATGAATTTGATGGGGAGACGGTGGAGGTATTTTATGGTTTTGAAAACTTTACTGTGAGAAGATGAAGATGAAGATGAACGTTATTTGTGAGAGGGGGAGATCGTGGGTGGTTTTGATGGAGATCGTGCTGGACGAACGGTTACAAAATGGTAGTAAAGTCTCTCCATATTAAAATATTATTTTGGTCATATGACCCAAGCCGAATTCCTACCGGTCCATATGGCCCAGAAAAAGTTCCCTTTTGTCTATATAGACCATTTTCTGAAATAATAATTAAAATATTAAATCCTAAATCTAATGGATGTCCTACGACAGGCCCGCCATCTCGGAAAGAATTCGCCCCGAATCGACAAAATACCCAAAAACATGCGCTACATCAAGCCCCGCCATCTTTGAAAGGAAGTTTCCTTCGAGTTCACCGGATATTGTAAACGACCAGTCTAACAAATAACATACTTTGAGTATGTGGATGACCGTACAATAGAGCACCATAAAATAGATCGTTGAACACAAAAACTGATGCCGACGTAGATAGTAATTGGAATAGTAATATTTGCTCGCAGTATTTTTGACCAACAAATATATTCTTACCTAACGATCAATTTTCAAGAACAGAGACATTAAACAACTCACAAGAAGATAATAATGTCTCATGTGTTGATATTTGCGAAACTTCTTTAACATTATCCGGGTACATAATTTGTTGATTATGAGCGACATGACAATTTGGATCTACTTCATCATCACGAGATTGAGGAGCATCATTTTTATTCTTTGTAAGTGCAGTTCAACTGGATAACATAGATTCAACTAATTCTAGATAATGTCGAGTCGCGGATTGAGACGCGGCTTGAGATTCCTCAAATTGACGAAACGCGTCGTCAAAATTAAACATCATAAATATGCTCGGTAGCTTGGTAGAGGAAAATATGGGATTAACTGTTCAGCTTTTGGAAACAGAATAGGGAGTTTGGTAGCTAGGCTTGGTGGAGTAGTGGGCTAGATTAATGGTGATGGAGTGGACGGAATTAATTAATTAGTTAAAGGATAGTTGATAATATGGTTTAGAAGAAGAGATGCAGAGATCTTGATAGGTAGAGAAGAGACGAAAGGGTAAAGAAAATTAGATGAAACGAATTAGAAGACCTGATATAGCACAGCGGAAACGATTTGAAAACAATCGACACGCGGAGAATCCACTCCGGTAAATAGGACCCAAAAGAGATAAACAACTCCAATCCAAAAGCAAAGTAACTGATAAACGATCAATGATGATCAATCTCTCAAATAGAATCAAACAGGTTGTTAACCATATAGTATTATCATTAAACGAGCTAATCCAAGCTAAATTACAATGATAATGGAAATGACTATTTATAGTCTCCAAACATAAAACCTAAAAATCTAGAACATTTTTAACTAGTCTAAAAGAATATATTATTCTCGTAAAAGATGATAAATCTAATAATACAAATAATAATCCTAATAAATAACGTACTAAATCAGGAGTTATCCAAGATATCGGTAAATCTTGCAATATGCTTGACCAACGGAATGTACGCCCCGTATCAGGTTCCCCTATTGCGACGAAATTCTCCTTGAATTTACATAGAAAGTAACAAACCGAGGAGAGAAACTTGGAACTGCCACCGGGGATACTATTAAAATTTAAATTCAACTACTAAATGCATAATTATTGCCGGCCTGTAGTAATATGCTCACAAATGAGAACATATCCACATAAGATGCCGCATTTCATACATATCCATGTGTGTCCATTGGGCATTTGTTTGGAAGTTTCAAAGTACACGCTAGACGACAAGTGGGTCTAGTTTATCATATAAAGACGTACGGTGTGTCTAGGACATACCTGACGACACAAGGCTGACATAAGGCGGAATTAGCAGAGATCATTGAATTTACCAAGACAAATTAAACAATCTGTAGCTGACAAAGATGGTCTTATCCAGTTCATTGTCAAATTTGATAGGCGTGAAATTATAGCATAAAAGATATGAATTCACACCACTGTGGATGGTCTAACAGCTGGTGTCCAAGTTATGACAATGTAGTTTATACGCAAGATTGCGAAATTGAGACCAAATTACAAGTACTTGATTTGATCCGCATTTCAGTAATATGTGTATCATCCATGTGGGTATGTATTAATGCGAAATGTCATAACACCTACCGTGAAATTTAAAACTATAGAAAGTAAACGCTAAACAGAGCATAGGTCTAGTTTAGTTTAGAATACAACGACGGTGGACAAATAAACCCGATCATACGTGATCCAAGATAAGGCTGACATCAGGCTGAGCAGAGAATATGATATAATATAAATCTCTGTAACCCGCCAGCTACCAGGCTTCCTTGAAAATAACAGATGAACTCATATTGGTTGGTTAATTAACAAGGATACCTAGCTGTGTGTATTTATTTATTTTTTCAAATGAGATTGTAAATTGAATTTCAACAAGAATTTGTAAGTTTACTATGGTATGATTTTAATTTCGTTTCATATTGAACTTCTAATTGTATGAATTTTTTTTGGTATATATACTGTGAAACTGTTGCCACCTAATTAGTGGTCATATTATGACATTCTGGGAAGAAAAAAAAACGTTACCTAGGGACTTGACATTTTAAGGTTACACCAAACACCGTTGCAGATATTTCTTATGCTACCGTTTTTAACATTCTGTAACAGTTGGAGTGGGTAACAATTTGTTGGAAAACCAGTCACGGTAACATTGTTACGGTGGCGGTTTTAATAAAAACTGTTGCGGATATCTCTTACAGTGACGGTTAATAGTCGCATGACAGTAGGTTAGTTTAACTGTTATGTCGCAGTTCAGAACCATCCTAAAATGACCTGTACGTTACACTGTCTTTAGTAACGCTTATAGATTTCATGAACCATCATAAAGATGATACCATCACAGTTCTTAAATCTCACCAATGTTGGATTTTGTACTAGTGTAGACTTGGCCATTCATGTCTACTTGAGATATAGAGTCGATGATTCTTTTACAATCGCTACCAATTCTTCTAAACCATGTTTTTGTTATTATCTTGTTTATTTTGATAGGTGCAACATTATATAATTACACTGTGGTTTATCGACCAGCGTTGATTTCTTTCTAAACTTATGATTTCTTACAAGCTACAATCCCAAAATCATACAGCAAAATATGAAAACAGAAATGATTTTTACACAACATCGTTTAATCTCCGCTCACATTTATTTCAAACTTCTTACAAGCAACAGTCGAAATGATAAAACATAAAAATACATAATAATTGAACAGAAACAAGCAAACATGAAAATACAATAATGAAGCAAAACCGAAGCAAAAGCTTAAGACATTTTATCGAGAGAGCAGAGAGCTAAATAAGTTATGAGGTTCATGGCGAAGGTGCAACCTCACCTTCCAGAACGAGGCTTTACTTTTTACCAGTGAACGCTGCTCTTGGATCGTGTTCTCTTAACCTTTCGGCAATGTTGTGAGTCAAATCAATTACCTGCCTAAACCTAGCATACCTCCAACCCTCTTGTACAGGAGGAGCGGGTTTGGAAGCAACGATGGTTGCCTTATCCTCCTCTGGAGTGGGCACTTGATAATTGATGGGATCCTGGTTAAAAAATCCAGCTTGTTTAATGAACTCATCCATAAGAGGAGTGTTGAACATACCCGCAACAACTCCAGGGAGAGCTGTGGCACGTTGGGATTCATGAGAAGCCTCAAGAGCAAGTGCAAAAGCTTTCCCTTGTTTGTCATACGTTTCTTGGGACACCATGAATAGGAGAAGCTGGTTTAGCTGAGCCGTAAGTATGGCATCAATCTCCGATAGTGATGCCTTAGCATCAATCAGCTTTTCTCTAGCCAGCTCTAGCTTTTTGGCGTCAGCCAATAATCTTGCTGCTTTTATGGAACTTGCAGTTCCGATACGCCTCTCTTCATCTAGCACCTCCTGTCTCTCTGCCTCAGTTGATGTAGGTTTACGGGTTATATTCATGGTTCTCTCGTCAGACTTATATGCATCATTCCCAGCAACCCTGAGGCAGCATACATATTCCAATTATGCGCTTTTTTTTCTTTCTTTTCAATATTTGATATAAATTGCAATTGGTAGTAAATAAAACTGTTTATACCTGTACTTGTAAATCACTTTATAAATATTGACACCAAATCGTTTATCAACCTTAGGGAGAGTAAATTTCACAAGGACTTTGCGAGTCTCTCTGTCGTATAATGTCCCGAATGTAACAGCTACAGGATCGACCACAGTGGAGCCCTTTGTTTGCTGATAGTTTCCGGCATTAACCTCAGAGAATTGGGAACCATTTTGTGGTGCTATGGTCAGAGTCAGGTCTTCAATTGCCACGTTGAGAAGCCCGGCTAAAGACGTAGAGAATGCAACACTCAAATTATCCAAATCGGGAACAGCTGCAAACATTCCTCCATTGCTTTTCGCGGCAATATCACTGAGCACCTACCGAATTCAAAAGAGCACGCATAAAAAAGATGCACCTAATTGTTCGAGAGAATTTATAAGAAAGGGTCGGGTCTTTAAAATTCAAACTACCTTTGGATCGCAATCAGTACCAAAACCGTATGTGTATACAGGTACATTTCCGACCGGAACACTGGCAGCATGACTCGACCGATCTTCCATCCCATCAGACATAAGCATGATTGCAAGACCACGCCTTTTGTTGCGAGAGCGGTCATTAAGAATTTGTAAGGCCAATTTAAGTCCAGCTTCCGTATTCGTAGAAGACCTAGCTACTAAATCATTGACTTGATCTGTAATCTCAGTTCGAGAGTTTTCAGTTATTTGGCGTAGTGGGCATAACCTGTTGGCGTTAGAGTTGAATGTGACGACGGACAAACGATCAGTACGGCTAAGTTTCTGAACCAAGAATTGCATGGCAAGTTTCATTTTTACTAATTTGGTTCCGCTCATGCTGCCACTGATATCCAAGATGGTCACAAGATCCACGCCTAATCTGCCCTCATCGTCTCCTACACCCTCGAGCTCCAGCAACACCTTAAATGGGCTCTCTTCCATCGGAGCCTCCTGCTTGTTAATAATTTTCGCCTCCGTTTTTCCGCCATCTAGTTCAAGATCTGCTTCTTCCTCGTCTGTTTTAAGCCATAGGAATTCATTAGTTTCATCCAGTAGTATCTTTAGAATTGCAATTCAGAAATTTTGTAGAAAAACAAAATAAAGCTATAAATTTACACAAACTGTTGATTATTACCTTGGGAATCAATTTTCAGAATGGGCTCATCATCGTTGTATATCTGGTTATTCATTTCCGTGAATGAATTGATGCTCCTATGGGTTTTTTTTTCTTGTTTGATTTTGATGAAAAGGGAGTCTTGATGTTATCTCAGTTTTTGCAACTTCCCATTTATAGAGAGATTAAGAGCACAAACCAAAAAACAACACTATAGAAAGTAAACGCTAGACAGAGCATAAGTCTAGTTTAGTTTCTAGAATACAATGACGTTGTCCAAACCCCGTACCTGACAGCATAAGGCTGACATAAGTGTTTTGTCCAATTTTAAGATGGAGATTAAAGTGTTTTTGCTCGATTCACACAAAGTTCAGTGAGTGTTGTCATTTTAAATCGCAGTGTTGCATGAACCATGAACGCAACGTCGTCTTAGAATATTAATCAGATGCCCTAGGCGAGGCAAGTTATTTTGGTTCTATTTTTGATAACTGGGCCTGTAAAATAAAGAGAGGCCCGTGTAATGGCCCGCACCAAAATCTAGCCCGAATAATACAGTAAAATAATTAATCCCACATTGCTAAAGCGAATTAAGGTAGATTGGTTAAAGCGGGGGAATTAGTTGGTTGGATGGTCCATTTTGGGTAATCATGGTATTTGCCATTGGTTTTTTTTTTTGTTTTTTTTTTTGGGGATCGCTCTCTGATGTCTAAGTTAGCCCCTCTTGCATAATCTCCGATGCTCTCTCGGTTCCAGGCAACCTGTTGGCTTTTTTTCTTTTGGATCGGATCTGATGTCTAAGTTAGCCCAATAATCCACTTGATACAATAGAAGCAGTCAAGATCTTTCAGAGTGTAGAATCCCTACCCCGCCAAAGAAGAAAAAACAATGAAGAATTATAGACACTGGCAAGAAAAAGAGACTGAGAGTAACTAAAGCTCGTAGAAATTAACAAGAGTAGATTGGTAAGTAATAACCTTGCAGATGTTGCCATCTTTTCCTGATGGGGTAGCCAGAACAACAATTGTGCATCCTGCAATCTGTGCAGACTGGTGCAGTCGTCCAGAACAAAAAATAAAAAATGTCAACCCATCTGGTAACCGAAAATTGAAAGTTAGCATACAGCATATAAGTCACTGAATATGGAATTTCACTGTTAACAAAAATCAGAAAAATTACCACTGCAAGCATGAGTGCTGTTGGAGGAACATAAAGACTGACAGAAGTTATGCACCTTGATACTCGCTTGCATCTTACAGCCTGACCAACTAAAGGGTTAACTAGTGAAATGTGCTACATTCTAGAAAAAATGAAATACATATCCATTTAACTATTGATTTTCCTACTAATTCATTATCGGACTGAGATTTTATACTTTTTAGAATGGACTGGTTATGTGAGGAGAACATCCTCTGGAAAACTTAGGACTTGGATCATCCCTGTGCATACATGAACGAGGGTCTTCAGGGATCTTTGAATCGGAGGCAACTATTCCAAATTATGCAAAAGGGAGATAAAAAAAGGGATGAGAGCCAGTGAAATTCAGACCAAAACCCATCAGCATTCTTCTAATTCAGAATGCTCGATTAGTTTGAAATACGATTACTTGATTCCCAATGATACTGAAAAATATGAACCAGAAAAACAAAAAACGGAGTGATACTTAACTTACTTTTGTCTTTTTAAGTTTCACCAGGAGAGCCTTTTGAGGAAAATGAAATGCGTGTATGTTACCATAGGCAACATCAAATGCCTCTTTAAGCTGGATCAAGCTGCGCCCATACCAAAAAAAAAAAAAAAAAGGCTTAGCAATAGTCTTATATAAATGAAGTAAAACACTGACTACACAGTTACCTACTCACAAACGACAATCTCAAATAGACATTTAGCCTACCTGGGGATCAAGAATGATTTTATCCAGGGAAACTTTGTCGAACCTCGTGGTATACTATAACTACAAAGTGAAGAAAACAGGCAGATCAAATCGTGATAACACATACATTGAACATAGACAAGAAATACCTTCAGAAATGAGACTCTGTAACAGTGGCATCGCCTCGATTGAATGCATCATCAATAATGGGTTAGACCTATTCCAGTACAATCACCACTAATCAATCACGTGATTAATTAAATTCCCACACAAATGGGAAAATGAAATAAAAAATAGAACCTTACCGTACTAAAAATGGAAGAGAAATCAATACGACGGCGAGGCTATCAACCTCAGTCTTTGACAATTCTGAATATTTAAAACATGAAGACAAAAAACTTAGGTATAAGAAGAAAAAGCAGAACCAGAATCTCAGTGCTTAAATAGAGGGGATGACAAGAATACTGGGAGAATTATTTTTACAGCCGTGACATACCGACTTCCAGGTCCAAAAAAATTCAACCTGCAATATTGTTTTGCTATTAGTGACATGATTCACAAGAGTGGATTGGAAGGTAATTAATAACCTCAACGATGCTGCCATCTTTTCCTGGGGAGTAGCCAGAACAACAATTTTGCATCCTGCAATCTGTGCAGACTGGTGCAGTAGTCCATAACACCCATCTGGTTACTGAAAATTGAATATCACCATACAGCATATAAGTCACTGAATATGATCATAAATTAGAAAATTACCACTGCAAGCATGAGTGCTGGTGAAGGTAAAACCGCAGGAACATACAAAATCACAGAAGTAATGGGTCAATAAAAGCTTCAATATCCGATGGGCACCAAAAATCCACTTGATACAATAGAAGCAATCGAGAATTGGCTAGGCTCTATAGAGAGATCTTTCAGAGTGTACCCTCCCTACCCACCAAAGAAGAAAAAACAATTGAGACACTAGCAAGAAAAAAAGATTGAGAGTAGTAGCTATTGCTCGTAGAAATTCACAAGAGTAGATTGGTAAGTAATAACCTTGCAGATGCTGCCATCTTTTCCCAGGGGAGTAGCCAGAGCAACAATTTTGCATCCTGCAATCTGTGCAGACTGGTGCAGTCGTCCAGAACAAGAAAATGTCACCCCATCTGGTAACCGAAAATTGAAAGTCACCATACAACATATAAGTCACTAAATATGGAATTTCACTGTTAACATAAATTAGAAAATTATCACTGCAAGCATGAGTGCTGCTGAAGGTAAACCGCAGTTCCCCCAGGAACATACAAACTCATAGAAGTAATGCACCTTGATACTCGCTTGCATTCAACACCCTGACAAAATAAAGGGTCAAGTTAGTGATATGTGCTACATTTTAGAAAAAGGAGAAAGACATGTCCATTTCACTATTGATTATTCCACTAGTTCATGATGGGACTGTGATTTTATACTTTTTAGAATGGACTGCGGTTATGTGAGGAGAATATCCTCTGGAGAACTTAGGCCTTGAATCATCCCTGTGTATACATGAACAATGGTCTTCAGGGCTCTTTGAATCGAAGACAACTACTTCAATTTTTGCCAAAGAGAGAAGAATAAAAGATTAAAAAGGGACGACGGCCAGTGAACTTCAGACCAAAATCCATCAGCATTCATCTAATTCAGAATCCTTGTTCACTTTGAAATAAAATCACTTGATTTCCAAATCATACTGAAAAATGTGAACCAGAAAAACAAAAAACGGAGTGATATTTTACTTTCATGTTCTCAACTTTTACCGGGGGAGTCTTTCGTGCAAAATGGAATGCATATATGTTTCCATACGGAACATCAAATGCTTCTTAAACAGCTGGACAAGCTGCGCCCACAACCAAAAACAAGGCTTAGCAATAGTATTTATATAACATAAGTAAAAGTAAAACACTGATAATACACTTAATTAATCACAGAAGACAACTGAAAATAGATATTTGGCCTACCTGGGGATCAGGAAGATCAGCGACTCGTTCAATGATTTTATCCAGGGAAGCGTTGTCAAACCTCGTGGTAGAACTACAAAGTGAATAAAACAGCCAGATCAAATCGTGATAACAGATACATTGAACTCCAATATCGAAAAGAAAAGCCTTCAGAAATGAGAGAAAGCACACAATATAACGAAGAATCAAAGAAGCACCAACTCTGTAACAGCTGCATCGCCTCTATTGCGTACATCATCAACAATGGGTGACCTATTCCAATACAATTACCACAAATCAAGCTGGTGATTACTTTAAAATCTCACGCAAAGTAAACTTGTGGGAAAATGAAATAACTTAAAACTTTACGGTGTACTAAAAATGGAAGAGAAATCAACACGAGGGCGAGCCTTAAGGCCTATCAACCTGAGTCTTTGACAACTCTGACAACATATATGACTTTATTGCACACTTTATATAGTGTTATTCTTCGGTTCTATCACAACAATACAACCTAATTGGGCCGACCGAGCGGAGGGCCCGAAGAGCCCGTAGGGAGAGAGACCCTTCTATAGCCATATTTTGTCAAATGAAACTTAACCAAAATCTTCAATTTCATAAAAAAATTAATTCCGTCCGGAAATTTTTAGTTACTTTTTTATTGAACAGAAATATCCCTCAATGTGTAAATGAAAAGACCACCGTATCCCTTATATCTAGTAAAGACCACCGTATCCCTTATATCTAGTGGTTCAACATCTAACGAGCTCCACCAACAAACCACCGCCACCACCATCGTCGCTATTGCTACCACCGCCACACAACAGCACCGCCATCACCGCAACCACAATGCCACCGTATCCACCACCATAATCTCCGCATCCACCATCACTGTAAACAGTACCACCACTATGGCCTCTGCATCCTCCGCCGCTGCCAACGCCGCCTGGACAGAACCGCCATCACCTTCTTCAAATCAGAAATTAACTATTCCTACCCCACCAAAACCATCACCACCACCGTAACCAACACCACCAGCACCTCCACCCCACCGCTACCACCACCAGATTCAGAACAATCCCCAGCATGTGCAGAACCGCCACCAACATAAGCAGGAGACCATAACTGCTGTCAGCATAACCATCACCACCTTCTCTACCAGCACCACCACCGCCTACCACAAGCAACACCACCAGCAGATTTTTCATATTTGATTTTTTAAATCAAATCAACCTAACCCTAAATCGAGAATCAAAAATCAAAAATTAAAAACTTACGATCTTTGATGGATTTGAGTTATGTACTTACATGAAACGACTTGAAATTACTAACACAATCAAAATTTTCTTTGCTGGACAATTTAATGAATTAATCTAAAATTTTATCCTACTAACAGAATCAAAAATTGATCTTCGCACCTTTATGTGTGCTGGGATTTCAAGGTTGATGGCTTTAAGATTCAAGAGTTTTCTAAAGTTTGATTTTTTATTAAGAAACGGGAAGCAGGTGGCGGAGGCGGGGGTTAGTAATGGCGGAGAAATTAATGTTTGAAACAAAGTATGTTACTCTGGAATTTGTGTAGATGTATTCTCAGCCGTTGATTAATACTTTTGGAGTGGGGGGCGATTTGGGACGTGGCTTCATTGTGCTCACTTGTCACTACAGTTTGTATTGGGGTCAATCAAAATGGCGGATTATAATAGATTTATTATTTTTGATTCAAAGTATATATATACTCCAATATACATACTAATTTTTTATTAAGGTGACTTCTTTATTTTTCCAATCCAAAATAAAATAAAATATGTCAAATTAAGAAAGTAAAATGGGACTTCCTGTATTAAGCTATGGTTAACGGATCTTTAGGCCTTCATTATAGTGTTTTACTTTTGATTAAAAAAGAAAGGGTACGAATGATTTGAGCGATTCGCCTGCTTATGTACCATTATCAATTAGGCACGGCTTTTATATAATTCCTTATCCCATAATACATACCAAATTACCCGTTCATCTTTTGGTCCATAACTCCTTATTAGAAAACACAGACCCGTTTGTTTGTCAAATATGGTTATTTAACCCGTGTTTTTAATAAGGGAGACTACAGGATTTTCAACAAAAAAAAAAAAATCCCGCTACAACGGTCTTTCATTTATGTTCCGTCGGTCCTTTCCACCGTGGTAACGGTATTCTAGTTTATGTTACTAGGCTTATAAAAAATTCAAATTCCCAACATCAACATACAAAGTGCGACATGTAAGAATTACCCACATAATAAACAACTTTTCCCAGCGAAACAAATTTCCAAACACCTTGAACGCACCATTAAAATCTATGACATTGTTCTATCTAGACATTCCCAAATGCCGACCCTAGCAGCTGATCACGACAGTGACAGCAAAGTTTCCCTTTATATCCTTATTACGCAACACATGCAAATGTTAGCACCAAATACCCCAAAAGGTAAGCATATAGTGTGACTGACTAAAAACGAGGAATCAATTCCGAGAGGCTAATTCATAACAATACTCACACCGTGCAAGTGTTTATGAGATATAAATATCAGATTCAATTTGATCATGTAATTTCAGTTGACAATATATAACTAAAACAATCATTAAATCTAATTTGAATAAAATGAATCAAAATTTGGGGGAAAAATGGAGTTTGTATTTCACTTACTTTGCCAAGTAATTCATTGCCCTCAAAATTTCTTGTTTGGGGTAAAAACAGGGACTAATTTGTACTGAAATGAGGTCTTCTAATTGACCTAGAAGCCCTAAATACTTAATTTCTCTCAGAATTTCGGAGAAACGGTACCAGAAATTAATACCAGACCCAGGTAAAAATGACTCCTCATTTTGGTTGATGATATTTTGATGAGATTGGAAGCTAATAGCAGTGGTGGATCGTCAAGCTTGGAGGGAGGGAGAGACCAGCTAGAAACAGGAGTAAAACACTAGTGGACTGGAATGGGGAAAGTCTACCGTTTTTGGACATTTCAGTCCCAAATGGATATTTTAGCCCCAAGTTTTAATATTTACTACCACGGCTTATTTGTTTGGGTAAGAGAAACTCCAACGAGAACCATCAAATTTGTGGGTTCAGAGCTAGCGCTATGGTTGGCCTCAATCCTTCTCTATCCCTCATATGTAGGGAAGGGATGGCATAAAAAAGTCCATCTCATTATGGTGTTTTTTCATCTTTTCCCTACATGATATGGAAACTAAGTAGCCGTATGAATAGTGTCAAATTGATACTCAGTAGCCGTATTTTTTTTCCAGTTTTTTTTTATATGGGATATATATATATTTGTTGAGGTAAAAAAAGATATATTGTAGTAAAAAAAAGGATAAATTAGAATTAAAAAAAAGGATAAATTAGAATAAAAAAAAGTTTTAGTTAAAAAAAAAGAGTGAAAAAGGAAAGTTTTGAGGTAAAACTTTAAAAACCAAAAACGGGTACTCAGTAGCCGTGTCAAAGAGTAGCCGTAAAGCGTGAAATAATACGGGTACTCAGTACCGGTGTGATTTCCTTTCCCTACATAAGTGATCAAATCTGATCAACCAAGTAGAGAAGGAGATTGATATCCCTACTCATGTAGGGATATGGGAGACCATAGCAGTTGGAAATTTGGCGTTTTGAGGGATAAAGAGGGATAGGAAAGGGATATCCTTCTCTATAGTGCTAGCTCTTACTTGTCCACGTAGATAGACAAACTGTAACACCCCATATTTTTAGCATGGCGCATGCTGAAAGATGCGCCATGAGCTGAGATGAAGCTTCATCCAAAAGATTCTTTGCATAGTGAGATGCGTTTGGCAAAGGGCCAATGTTTGGTGCCAAGTAAGGCATATCGCGAGGAAATATTGGCAAATTCCAATGTTGCATCATCATGATGCATTAGGCCAGATGGGTAGTGGCCTTGAGCTTGCAGCGCAATCATTGCACGCAATGATTGCGATGAACAGTGAAACGCAAAGATTACGGGGAGTTGATGAAAGATTTTTGGTCTTCTTTCCATACTTGTAGAAATTCCATTAAGACATATATAGGGAAGGGTAGTTGGTTGAAGGTGCATATGCGGACTATGCACCAAGTAAGCTTCATAGCTTAGCCGAAAGTGTATAAATGATGCCTAAGGCTCATTTATAGTTGTGTAGCCTTGAGAGAGGGCATTTGATGCTTAGGCATCATTATGCCACGGCGCGGACCCGATGATTCATAATCATTGTGCATCTTTGACGGAATGGCCTACGGACCATGCCATTACTATTTTTGCTAGGCTATGGCCTAGCAAACGAGTTGGAATAAGTTGCTTGTCCCTTCGAGGATGAACTACGGTCTGTGCTTGATTCCTTTAGAGTAGGGAAGGATACGTAGGCAGCCGCAATGAGTTGCAAAGATTGCCGGTCCTCAAAGACGTTGGCCCTCATATCATCTAAGCTCGGTATCTCGACGCAAGAGATGATTGTGGCCAGACTTGATGAGGCTAAGTTGCATGCCATTAAGTGAATGCTCATACTTCCTATCAAGTTATAAAGAGAGTTAGTAAGCGAAGTAACGTAGGAAATGGCAAGGGCTTGGTTCGGCCTATGCCTAAGTCCACGGCTTATGCCTTAAGCCTGGACAAGACATGGCAATACGACGGTTGCTCAGATAGCTAGGAAATTCAGTGATGGATTTCCTATGATGAGGTGAAGCCAGAGATGCATGTGAAGTGCATTGGCATTGGCCTTATGGCCTTGAACCATTTTGCAGAACAAGGGTAACTTGGAAAGGTGTGGAAGCTTAAATAGCTAAATCATGCTCCACGAGCATGGTCACAAGGGGAAGTGAGCGTGAATTTGCCAGGGGATGAGGCCCTGATCGTAGCTTCATCAGTGGCACACCGGGGGAGTTGCATCCTGCGGGGCGATGCGTCGAAGGAGTAATTTTCCGGTCTGTCACAGATGGTATCAGAGCAAGTTTCGAGAAAACACTAGGGACTTGTGTGGAGTGGACTTGTCCACGAGTATTTTCCTTAATGGAAAACTTAAAGTTGGAGAGTAGGCCAACTTCTGCGTGGAAAAAAGTTTGTAACTACTGAGCCAGTTACTTGGAAAATCGAGTTGAGCTTGTAAAGAACTGTGAGTTTTCCAGGCCTCTGTGGCACGCCTCTTACGAGTATCCAGAAGACCGTCTGATACGGTGGGTAGACAATGAGACTGATCATCCCCACACGTTGGAAACTGTCCAAGGGTGTGCGTTGTCAGGCCCGGATAGCATCCCACTTACGAGTGGCAACCTGGATGACTGTCAGGGATGGTGGGCAATTGGAAAATTTTTCCACATAGTACAGTGCTGAAATCTTGTCATTCAGATGACATCTTTCAACTTGTGAACCTTAGGGATTCCTGGGTGGTAGTATGGGATACTATTCAGGATACCTTGTCGAGTTATCCTCTTGGCATTGGCCAATTGCGATTCTTGGTATCGTTGTGGGAACTTTTTGATTCCTGGGAAGGTGGTATGGGACATGTGCTCAGAAGGTCTAAATTGTTGTTCATGACAACTTGAAGAAACCCGTGATTTCTGAGCATCTTTTATGGGACTTTTGCTCAGGAAATCCAAACCGAAGAGATTGTCCACAATAGTTTTTATTTGGAATTTCGAGGACAAAATTCTTTTAAGGGGTGAAGAATATAACACCTCATATTTTTAGCATGGCGCATGCTGAAAGATGCTCCATGAGATGAGATGAAGCTTCATCCAAAGCTTCTTTGCATAGTGAGATGCGTTTGGCAAAGGGCCAATGTTTGGTGCCAAGTAAGGCATATCGCGAGGGCATATTGGCAAAAGTCTAATGTTGCATCATCATGATGCATTAGGCCAGATGGGTAGTGGCCTTGAGTTTTGCAAATGTCAATCATTGCATGCAATAATTGCGATGAACGGTGGAACGCAAAGATTGAGATGAACAATGAAACGCAAAGATTGAGATGAACAATGAAATGCAAAGATTACGGGGAGTTGATGAAAGATTTTTGGTCTTCTTTCCATACTTGTAGAAATTCCATTAAGACATATATAGGGAAGGGTAGTTGGTTGAAGGTGCATATGCGGACTATGCACCAAGTAAGCTTCATAGCTTAGCCGAAAGTGTATAAATGATGCCTAAGGCTCATTTATAGTTGTGTATCCTTGAGAGAGGGCATTTGATGCTTAGGCATCACTATGCCACGGCGCGGACCCGATGATGCATAATCATTGTGCATCTATGACGGAATGGCCTACGGACCATGCCATTACTATTTTTTCTAGGCTATGGCCTAGCAAACGAGTTGGAATAAGTTTCTTGTCCCTTAGAGGATGAACTACGGTCTGTTCTTGATTCCTTTAGAGTAGGGAAGGATACGTAGGCAGCCGCAATGAGTTGCAAAGATTGTTATTCCAAAGACGTTGGCCCCTCATATCATCTAAGCTCGGTAGCTCGACGCAAGAGATGATTGTGGCCAGACTTGATGAGGCTAAGTTGCATTCCATTAAGTGGATGCTCATACTTCCTATCAAGTTATAAAGAGAGTTGGTAAGCGAAATAACGTAGGAAATGGCAAGGGATTGGTTCGGCCTGTGCCTAAGTCCACGGCTTATGCCTTAAGCCTGGACAAGATATGTCAATACGATGGTTGCTTAGCTAGCTAGGAATTCAGTGATGGATTTCCTATGATGAGGCGAAGCCAGAGATGCATGTGAAGTGCGTTGGTATTTGCCTTATGGCCTTGAACCCTTTTGCTGAACAAGGGTAAGTTGGAAAGGTGTGGAAGCTTAAATAGCTGAATCATGCTCCACGAGCATGCTCGCAAGGGGAAGTGAGATTCATCAGTGGCGCACCGGGGGAGTTGCGGCCTGCGGGGCGACGCGCCAAAGGCGTAATTTTCCGGTCCGTCAAACAAACTGAGTTTTTTGCAACGGGGAAAACATTCCTCGCAACAAATTATGCAGAGCCGGTTAATGTGAGATGACCGTCCACATTGATCTGACAACGGTCGAACTTTTCTCTATAAAAACATTCAACTCACACCAAAATTCAATTTTCTCTTGAATCTTTTCCAATATCAATCTTTATCTTGAAATGCATCATAAATCTATTTGTCTTTTTTGTGTAGCCAAATTTGAGATTTTAAAGTAATATGTTTGAGAACTAGTACTTATGGACAGTTCATTCTAAAAAGTATAAAATCATAGTCCCAAATGGATATTTCTGAAGGAGACCATTCTAAAAAGGATATTTTTGGTAAGCCAATATGAAGTAAAGTTCAACAACCCTTGTCCACATATTTTAGTTAACATCCAAAATACCCTTATACTATTTGAATTATTTTTTTATTTATTTTTTATTCTAAATTGATTTTTTAAGAACGTGCAATTGGGGATACTTTTTTTAATTAGAGAATATGAATTGCTAACCCTATCCAATGGTGTCTGCTAAGAGGTGTTTTTTTGGGGAGGAAATACTAAAATGCCCTTCCATCTAAATTAAAATTTAAAACTAAAAATCAAAATCAAACCCTAAAAAGTTCTTAAGGATAGGTTAAATTGAATTGTTGTTGAGCAAGAAGAAGAAGGAAATGACTTTATTGAGAAGGTGCATGATACCCAATCATATTTAAAATGTTGTTGTTGTTTTAAAACTTCGTTTGGGTTAGAATCATAAATTGAAACTTTTCAGTTTCAGTTTCAATCCACTCCCTGCTTGTGTTCATGATGAATACCCTACTGATTTTTTGTGACGGCGTGGTTTTTACGATGAATACCATGCCGATAATATTGACGGCATTCTTTTTAGGATGAATACCATGCCGATACTTGCTATTTCAGAAAAAAATTCGGTATGTTTTTGTCCTCAAACCGGCACGGTACACTTGGGAATCGACCATGCCGACACTACTACCGGAAATATGCTCGATAATGAACTTTCTGTGTCGGCAGTGTACTTACAATTTCAAAATTGGGGGATATTGTGTATCAACATGGTGAAAGTATGAATACCATGACGATTTGGTCACTCCCGTCATGGTTTTTAGGATGAATACCATGCCGATACTTGCTATTTCAGATAAATTTTATGTATGTTTTTGTCCTCAAACCGGCACGGTACACTTGGGAATCGACCATGCTGGCACTACTACCGGCATGCTCGATAATGAACTTTATGTGCCGGCAGTTTTCTTAAAATTTCAAAATTGGGGGATATATTGTGTATCGGCATGGTATTCTGGTCACTCCCGGCATGGTATTCATATTTTTACCATGCCGCTGAGTTTTTCAGGCACACCAATGGCGAATTCAATGAAAAAAATATCAATTTTCAATACTATATATGAGTAATCGGAGCACTTGTATGTTCATCTTGTTTATTTTCCTGGGTTGGTTCTTCACCAAAACCTTCATGATCATAAATATCTTGATTTAATGTTGTTACATCAACAAATTCAATGATAATAATTTAAATTAATCATTATCAAACTAGTCTATTAGCCTAACTAATTATATTTAACCACTAAACATAATTAGTGAAGGGTAGATTAGGTATTTTATAAAGTACCCGGATAGGGGTGACCTTGATTTACTATTTAAATCCCATTTTTGCCCTTTTCCTCTATCCCCCAATTAATTTAACTATCCCCTATTCACGCGTTCTTTTTTAACTTTTTTATTTCTTTTAGTTATTATTATTTTTTAATTTTTTTTTATCAAGTTTGGTTAGGCTAGATTTTTTTTTTCTTAGCGGAGTACGGCTAGTTTTTTTTTTCTCACTGAATTCAGTGAAAGTAAATTGAAGAAAGTTCAGTGCGGAGACAAATTGCGACGTAACCGAATATATTAACTAATTATAGTGCAAATAGAAAACATTGTGATGTAGCCGACTTCGGTTAGGAGAAAAAATTGTGACTTAACCGAACTCAGTATATTGGTTTTTAGAGAAAAGTTTGGTTAGGAGAAATAAATTGTGACACAACTGAACTCAATATATTAGTTTTTAGAGAAAAGTTTGAGAAAAAAATTGCGTCGTAACCGAACTCAACAACTAGGTTTCTATAGATAAGTTCGGTTTAGGAGAGAAAATTACGACGTAACCATACTTAATGTGTAGGTTTTCATAGAAAAGATCGGTTAGGAGAATGAAATTGCGACGTAACTGAACTCAACACATAGATTTTCATAGAAAAGTTCGGTTAGGAGAAACAAAATTTGACTTGATCGAACTCATTCTTATAGTCCAAAGTTCGATTAAGAGAGAGAAAAATTTCTATTTAACCGAACACAACAATTGGTGTTAGATATAAAAATTCGCATATAAAGACCAAATTAAGGTTCATCTAGATAAAAGAAAAGAAAAAAAGACCTAGCCGAATCAAACCTAATAAAAAACCTAATAAAAAGGTAATAAAAAAAATTAATAAATTAAAATTTAGTTATCCAAAAAAGGGTTGGAGCCTACCAACTAGTTTCTTGTAAAATTTGATTTGATTTTTTTTAGTGTATAAAACTGTTATTTTTTTAAAGAAAAAATAAACGGTGCGCGGGTTATAACCCCAAAGGTGTCACTATCCATATACAAAAACTCCAACAAAACAAATTGTTTACAAAAACCCCAATTAACATAAACTTTCTATATTAGCCTTCTAGTTTAAATCACCCCAACAAAAATAAAAACATCCCCACCTTTAATTTTAAATCACCCCAACAAAAATAAAAATCAACCCCACCATTAATTTCTAAAATATTATCACCACCACCAGAACCACTAGAGCGCCACCGCCGCCGCCGTCGCGCCGCCACCAACCACCGTCAAGCCGCCGCCGCCGACCACCGCCGTCGCTAACCACCGCCGCCGCCACCATCCACTGCCACCGCCGACCACCACCACATACCACCGTTGTCGCCAACCACCACCACCAGAAACACCACTATTATCGTCGACCACCACCACCAACCAGTCGCCACCGCCACAAAAAATGAATTTCATTGATCGATATTCAACAAAATAAGAAAAAATGATGACACCAAAATGATGAAACCAAACAGAAAAAAATGACGAAACCAAAAAGAAAAAAATGATGAAACCAACATATTGTCATTTCACCAACACAGCTTCAATGATGAAACCAAACCAATTCCAGCAACACCACCATTATCGCCGACCACCACCACCAACCAGTCGCCACCACCACAAAAGATGAATTTCATTGATCAATATTCAACAAAATATGAAAAAAATGATAAAGCGAAACAGAAAAAAAATGATGAAACCAAAATTGGTTTCACGAAAACTAGATGAAACCTAATAAGGTTTCATCATTTTTCCACGTAATTGTCAATTTACCAACACAGCTTCAATGATGAAACCAAACCAAAATAAACTAGGCAAAATAAGAAAAAAATGATGAAACCAAAACGAAAACAATGATGAAACCAAAAAGGGTTTCACCAAAACTACATGAAACCTAATTAGGTTTCATCATTTTCACCACTTTTTGTAGAAGTCAAACCAGCCCCAATAGAGATCATTGAGGTTGATTTACCCTCAGATGCATACCTGTTACATATAATGAGTGAGCAAATTGTACAATGTTTTAAAAGTACAAAGATTGAAGTTCACTGCAATATATACCAATCCACACAAAACCCATCGGTACTAACAATACATACATCCATAGCTACTTCTAATTAGCTCTTAATGGCACCAATTTCTCGGCTTGCAGAAAAATCCCAACAACTCCAGCAACGTTTCCTGCAATCACCCATTGAACTCCAGCAACTTCATTCGAAACAATAACTCCATATATCAGTAGAAACACAATCATTCCTTCCCTGCTCCATCTCATCTTTGAAAACAAAAACCTCCAAATTTCTGTAACAGAAACTACCACTTCCTCCTATTCTTTGTTTGCAGATGTAAAATCAACACCGAAATGCCGGAACAAATTTTTGGTGTGTAAAACGCACTAAACATTATTTTTTTAGTGTTGGAACTCATTGTGCAAGCAATTTTCTAGTGAAAGAAAAATAACCTAATGCATCTTAAAACCAAATGAATATGGAAGATGCGATCTGGTGACATTTCAGTTCCACTATGATGGAAACAAGTTCATTCGCCAGGAACAGTAGTAGCTGGCTCCAATGGGTTGATGGTACAAAATTTGAACGATTTCGATTTGAGTAATGTTAGAGCCAACATCTTATCTTACTGAACGCTGGCACTGCACATTTCATTAAACATCTTGGGTAGACAATAATATTTAGGGGCCTCTAGAATCAAACATGCACTTTCAAACAAAAAAGGCTAAGAATACAAAAGAAAATAACATCAATTAGAGAGAAAAAATCAACCACCGTATCAAAACATCTCTAGATGTGCTTTGATATAGAATGATGCAAGGGAAACTACATTTTCTTTCCTCTAATTTACTAATTTTATGTATTCGTCAGTGGAATTTTCCAAACCTCAATTTTTATTGTTACAGTTTCATGCTAGAGCAGGCTTTCAAAGTTGAGTAGCCTACAATATATGTAACTACCGATCTAAATATTGGTGTTCTAAAGTGTTCGATAGAATTAAGCAGACCTACACGATTTGAGTAATGTTAGAGCCAACAAAATCATAATTCAACTGTCATATTATAACAAAGAACTTATCAATCAACATTATGAAACCCAAAATGCACAAAACATGAAAATTCAGCAATAAAAAAGCCAATTTAACATGAACCAAACAATATAATTCTACGATTCTCGAAAACTAAATAGAACATTAGGCAAATGTATAGATGATTCACCTTGATATGACAACAGTCACCCAATTGGTAAATCTCGCCATCTACTTGAGCACTAGTGAAGTGTTGTCTCACATGCAGATAACCTTCACCACCTTCCCTTATCTACAATTCCACACAAAAATCAAACAATCAAAATCCCCAAAACCAAAATTACAAAATCAATTAAAAACAAATAAATAACCAAAAGAATCACAACCTTTGCCGCATCGTATCTAACAGGCCATCTTTGTCTAGCTTACGCAATTGGTCTTAGGTTCACCAATTAAACGGCAATTCTCTTTATGTTTCTCAGATTTATTAATCTTCCTCTTCATTTTCTCAAAGATTAATTTCTTTCAAAGATTCTAAAACAACATCAATGTCAAAACATAAGAGTTCAAATGTTCATTCAACAGTGAAAGAGAATAGATACCTCGAATTTGTGGAAAGATTTTGAAACTTCTACCCATGTTTATGGAAAGATTTTTGAAACTTCTACCCATGTTTCCGGTTAAGAGAATAAAAACATAACCAATTTGAGTTTGAAGAATCGAGAAAAAAATATGCCCGATCAGTAGCATCTTGAAGTGATGGTGGTGATTCTTTATCTTTCTTGACACCGAAAACTCTCCTCATCTTTTTAACAAGTTTTCTCTGTGTGAATTTGACAAATCCCTAAAAGAAATTGGCGATTTTCATATTTGAAAAGAGGGGTAAGAATAGAACAGAAAAAACTTATATTTTCTTCTGGACGAAGGAGAAGACAAAATTTGGAAGTAATTTGGACTGAGTATTTTACGAATTATTTTACGGATCTGGCGTTGATGGAGGATCAGAAATTAATAACGGGCACGACGGTCTGAGAGAAGGAAGAGGCGACCGTAAAAGAAATGAGAGAAGACGAAGAAGATAAGGTAAAAGGGTATGTTGGGCTTTTTAAAAAATAACAAAAACTAAATTTACTCATTATTATTTGACCTGGGGTTTTTGTGCCACTTTTTAATCAAATGGTTTTCACTTATTAAAAATAATATGGATGGATTTTTTGTACCACAAGTTTGGTCACCTTGGTTTTTTTTGACTAGTTTTGTAATATTTATTGCATTTATTTTCACAAAGGGTAATATGGTCATTTTCACAGTCTGTAATATTTTCTTTACTTATTTCCGATAAGGGTAGTATGGTCATTTTCACAGTCTCCATAATATTTATTGCACTTATTTCCAATAAGGGTAATATGGTAATTTTCATAGTATGTAATATTTTCTTTACCTATTTTCGATAAGGGTAGTCTGGTCATTTTCACGGTCTCCATAATATTTATTGCACTTATTTCCATCAAGGGTAATATGGTTATTTTCAAAGTATGTAATATTTACATTACTTAATTCTGATAAGGGTAGTCTGGTCATTATTAAAGTTTCGATAATATTTATTGCATTTATTTTCACAAAGGGTAATATGGTCATTTTCACAGTGATGTTCAAATCTGATAAATTTCATCTCCAGTTCATCTGAAAGAGAAACTCAGGTCCTACTCTAGTAATCTTTGAACCTGTGATGTTCAAATCTGATAAATTCCATCTTCAGTTCAGCCGAATGAGAAACTCAGGTCCAACTCTAGTAATCTTTGAACCTGGGATGTTCAAATTTGATAAATTTCATCTTCAATTCACCCTAATGAGAAACTCGGATCGAAATCTAGTCATCTTTGAACATGTGATGTTCAAATCTGATAAATTTCATCTTCAGTTCATCCGAATGAGAAACTCAGGTCGAACTCTTGTAATCTTTGAACCTGTGAATTTCAAATCTGATAAATTTCATTTTCAATTCATCCGAATGAGAAACTCCGGTCCAACTCTAGTAATCTTTGAACCTGTGATGTTCAAATCTGATAAATTTCGGAGAAGTTCGGGTTTGTTTAAGGTTTTAGTAGAATATTAGGAGGAATCTTACCTGTAAAGGGATGGATTCGTAGTTCTTACCAAGTTTCTGACTTAGAGTAGTCCACTCATGGCCATGTTTCGATCTCGAAGCCTGATATGCGTACAACATGCAAAAATAGGGTTTGTTTGAGGTTTAATAGAATATTCCGGAGGAATCTTACCTGTAAATGGATGGATTCGTCGTTCTTACCTAGTTTCTGACACTCACGGCCAGGTTTCGATCTCAGAGCCTGGTATGCGTATAATATGCAGAAATATGGTTTGTTTAAGGTTTCGTAGAATATTACGGAGGAATCTTACTTGTAAATGGATGGATTCGTCGTTCTTACCAAGTTTCTGACTTAGAGTAGTCCACTCACGGTCAGGTTTCGATCTCAGATCCTAGTTTGCATACAACATGCAAAAATAGGGTTTGTTTAAGGTTTCATAGAGTAATCCGAAGGAATCTTAACTGTAAATGGATGGATTTGTCGTTCTTACCAAGTTTCTGACATAGAGTAGTCAACTCAAGGGCAAGTTTCGATCTCGTAGCCTGGTATGCATACAATATGAAGAAATAGGGTTTGTTTAAGGTTTCGTAGAGTAATCCGAAGAAATCTTACCTGTAAATGGATGGATTCATCGTTCTTACGAAGTTTCCGACTTATTGTAGTCCACTGACGGCCAGGTTTCGATCTCGGAGCCAGGGTTTGCATACAATATGCCAGAATAGGATTTGTTTAAATATTTGAACCTATGATGTTCAAATATGATAAATTTCATCTTCAGTTCATCCGAATGAGAAACTTCGGTCCAACTCTAGTAATGTTTGAACCTGTGATGTTCAAATATGATAAAATTTCATCTTCAGTTCATCCGAATGAGAAACTCCGGTCCAACTCTAGTAATCTTTGAACCTGTGATGTTCAAATCTGATAAATTTCATCTTCAGTTCATCCGAATGAGAAACTCAGGTCCAACTCTAGTAATCTTTGAACCCGGGATGTTCAAATCTGATAAATTTCATCTTCAATTCACCCGAATGAGAAAATCAGGTCCAAATCTAGTAATCTTTGAACCTGTGATGTTCAAATTTGAGGAATCTTAAGGTTTAGTAGAATAGGGTTGTTTAAGGTTTAGTAGAATATTTCGGAGGAATCTTACATGTAAATGGATGGATTCGTCATTCTAACCAAGTTTCTGACTTAGAGTAGTCAACTCGCGGCCATGTTTTGATCTCGTAGCCTGGTTTGCATATAATATGCAAAAATAGGGTCTATTTAAGGATTCATAGAATATTCCGAAGGAATCTTACCTGTAATTAGATGGATTCGTCGTTCTTACCAAGTTTCTGACTTAGATTAGTCAACTCGCGGCCATGTTTCGATCTCGTAGCCTGGTATGCATACAATATGCAGAAATAGGGTTTGATTAAGGTTTCGTAGAATATTCCGAAGGAATGTTACCTGTTAAAGATGGATTCCCGATTATAATTTAGACCAGCCTTGTTATCCGAAACCTACTATTGGTTAGACAATTGCATCTCAATCTGATAATGTTTTCAAGACACAAGTTTGTGTGTTGTTATCCAACGAAATTGCGAAGCTTATAAGAAAATCAGATCCGTGTCTCAAAAACCGACGAGGAACTCGAAATCTGCCGATTTTGAGCACTCACTTCTATTTCTTCAGTCTCTTGTTAAAGATGGATTCCAGATTATAAATTAGACCGACATTATTATCCAAAACCTACTATTTGGTTTAGACAAGTGCATCCCAATCTAATTTGTGTCTCAGAAATTGATAAGTGATTCGGAATATGGTCTCAAAAGTGTGGCTAATTTTGAACCGTCAATGGATGGATTCGTCGTTCTTACCAAATTTCTGACTTAGAGTAGTCCACTCCCGGCCAGGTTTAGATCTCGGAGCCTTGTATGCATACAATATGCAAAAATAGGGTTTGTTTAGGGTTTCATAGAATATTTCGAAGGAATCTTACATCTAAATAGATGAATTCATCGTTCTTACCAAGTTTCCGACTTATAGTAGTCCTCTCACGTCCAGGTTTCGATCTCGGAGGCAAGGTACGCATACAATATTCCAGAAAAGGGTTTGTTTAAGGTTTTGAAGAATATTCTGAAGGAATTTTACCAGTAAATGAATGGATTCATCGTTCTGACGAAGTTTCCGACTTGCAGTAGTCAACTAGCGGACAAGTTTCGATCTCGGAGTCGTTATACCATATTTGAAGTTGGAATCAACACTGAGCTTCATATTTATCGTTTTCGATGAAATATCCTGCTAAGTTTGAAGTCTGAAGCCTCTTGGTTCATAGTTATCTTGTCATTATACCACATTTGAAGTTGGAATCAACATTGAGCTTCATATTTATCATTTTCGATGATATATCATTTTCTGATAAATTTCATCTTCAATTCACCCGAATGACGCATATCGAAATGTAGTAATCTTTAAACATGTGATGTTCAAATCTGATAAATTTCATCTTCAGTTCATCCGAATGAGAAACTCAGGTCCAACTCTAGTAATCTTTGGACCTGTGATGTTCAAATCTAATAAATTTCATCTTCAGTTCATACGAATGAGAAACTCATATCGATATCAAGTAATCTTTGAACCTGTAATGTTCAAATATGATAAATTTCATCTTCAGTTCATCCGAATGAGAAACTCAGGTCGAAATCTAGTAATCTTCGAACATGTGATGTTCAAATCTGATAAGTTTCTTCTTCAATTCATACGAATGAGAAACTCATGTCCAAATCTAGTAATCTTTGAACCCGGGATGTTCAAATCTGATAAATTTCATCTTCAATTCATCAGAATGAGAAACCAAGGTCTAATTCTAGTAATCTTCGAACCTATGATGTTCAAATATGATAAATTTCATTTTCAGTTCATCCAAATGAGAAACTCAGGTCCAACTCTAGTAATCTTTGAACATGTGATGTTCAAATCTGATAAATTTCATCTTCAGTTCATCCGAATGAGAAACCCAGGTCTAACGAACCAAATTTCCGGCTAATAGTGGTCCACCCACATCTAGATTTTGATCTCGGAGCAAGGTTATACCTCGAAGTTGCAAGAAGAGGTTTTATTTAAGGTTTCATAGAATATTCCGACAGAATCATACATGTAAATAAATTGATTCATCGTTCTTACCAATTTCTGGCTTATAGTGATCCATTCAAGGCCAAGTTTCGATCTCGGAATGGAATCTTACCTGTAAATGGTCTAATTATTTCTAATTAAGTCACTAGAATTTAGAGTTTATGCCTATAATGGTTGGATTCATTCTTACGAAATTTCCAACTTATTGTATTCCACTCCTGTTAATTTGTAAGTCAGAACCCACTTCGGACCGTTACGGTTCATAGTTCATAGTCACATTTGAAGCCTAATGGTTTTATTGTAATTATGTTTATGCTTATAATGGTGGTTTTATTGTAATTATGTTTAATCCAACGAACCAAAATTTAGGAAATCAAATCATGCGGATTACAAGCCAATCTAACGGTCGGCAGTCCTGTTTGGTTTACCAAATTTTGTATTTTCTTCTCAATCCGTATGCTGTATTTAAACCAATGGGATTGTCCAAATGTTAATCTAACGGCTGTAAATCAACATCATGTGGATCACCACACTCTTACCCATACATCTAGCTACTATTCCCTAATTTCTTCTTCATTTCTCTTTTCTTTCTCCGCCTCCGCCTCCCTCTCTTCTTTTTTTCTTCTGCAGATCTAATTCATGTTCTTGATATTTACTTCTTCCATATGGATCTGCAGAGTTCTAATGAGTATTCATATTTGATTGTCTTGTACAAAGAGAGACGGAGAGATTAAGAAATCAGGGATTTAGTAGATAAATGAAAAATTAGTGTTTCAAAACTCAGAATTTGTCTCTGACAAAAATCAGGTGAAGGTTATGCTGCATCAAATAGGAATTGAAGGGTAGGTTCTGTAGGAGGTGTTCTTACAGGTTGAGACCTTCAATTTTTGGAATCTGTTAAAAAAATTGTTGGAGATGAACAAAGGTTCAGATTCAGAAGATAAAAAATATCTGAGCTGAGAAGATGATGAACAATTGAATCTGTGGATAGATTAGGGTTCTTATGAGATCGAATCGTGATGGGTCTATAATCCACTCTCACCACCACCACCACCACCAGAGCACCACCGCATCCACCAGCACAGCAACTACAGCTACCACCATGCTTTTGAGAGCATCTTCATCGACGGACGCAATTTCACTATCAACATATGCAGTTGATAATGTGAATAAATTCCCTTCCTCGTCTTCCTCAGTGAGTTTTTCATCACAGAGAAGAACTGATGGATTTGTGATGAGTATATCGAAAATTGATCGAATAATCGTAGACCGGTGACCGGTGTTTTTTTGAACCATTTGAAGAAGTGAAGAAAGAACTTCAATTAGTACCAGATCTTCCTCAACAATCTATTGCTCGTCATAAGTTTACAGCTGATTGTGAAGCTGCCATTAATGAACAAATCAAGTAATTACCTCTCTTTCTGACCTAATTTCATTAATATTTTTGTTTTGTTTTTCAGTAAATCTTCGATTTGAATTTTTATTTTGATGCTAAATTGGATTGATTGATTTTGATTCAGTGTGGAATACAATGTATCGTATGTGTATCACGCTTTGTACGTGTACTTCGATAAGGATAATGTTTCTCTCAGAGGATTTGCTAAGTAATTTACTATCTAAATCCCTTTCTGAATTTTGATTTTTGTGATTTTGTTGTTTTAATTTTATATTGATTGGATATTTTAGGTTCTTTAAGGAAGCTAGTGTAGAGGAAAGGGAACATGCTGAGCTACTTAGGGAATATCAGGTGTTTGCTTAATTGCTTGTGTTGAAATGATTTTGGTTGATTAATCTGTATTTGGGTTCGATTTTTCTAATTAAGGATGTTGTTTTACTACTGATTGTTATAGAATAGAAGAGGGGGTAAAGTCAAGATGCAATCTATACTGATGCCCTTGTCTGAATTTGATCACCCTGAGAAAGGAGACGCATTGCATGGTGATTTGTTTGTTCTTGAACTACAAATTAGAAGAGATGGAGGTATGGAGATGAATTTGCTATTGAGATGAGAATAAGGATGATTCAAATTACATGTGTATTGCAGTGAAGAAGATTATTACATGTGTATTGCAGTGAATAAGGATATTACCTGTGTATTGCAATGATGATTCAAATTACCTATGTATTGCAGTGAATAAGGATATTAATCAGGTCTGTAAACAATGGGTTTGTGTTGCATTTGAAGAATACACAGAAAAAGAGAAGATTGAGTTGTTGGTGCTGCAATGAGATTGAGGCAGTGATGTTGTTGATGGTGTTAAGATTGATCTACAGTTCAAATTGGTTTTCATGTTGATTGTCATGGGTCATTTGCAGGAGATTGGTGGTAGTGAATCGAATGCTAAACAATCGAATGCTGTTGATGGTGTTGAATGGACAGAACTCAAGGCATTTGGCATTTGATGAATCATAATCTTAATAACCCATTACCACCACCACCACCACGGCACCACCAAATCCTCAACAGCAGCAACCAGCTTATGATGTTACAGGTACTCAATGGTTCCTACAGTCATGAAGAGAGCTTTTGATGAAGGTTGGGGTGTCATCATCTCCAAAACAGTAACATCTCTCACTCTCTCTTGATCTTGTTTTCATTTTGTTTTAAATTTTCCAATTTGATGTTTGAGATCTCGGAGTGAATTGAACTAAAAATTGCAATTTGTTTCGAAATTATTGATTGCTAGGTGACTATCTAAGGTGTTACTGGATTAGTAAATAATTAGTCAGGCATTTTTGTATTCTTTGGTTAATTGTATCTAAACTGACTTCTCATTTGTATAGGAGTAATATTGTTTTGAATACAAATGGAATATCCCCTTAGTACTCTCCTTTATCAATTATTTTTTCCTACGAGGGAGGTATGATCTGTTAACACTGTGGTGGACATCAGGATGACACGTTTTAGTACGTTGCCAATTTAGGGGATGGTGTTGGTCATCAAATCTAAAATAGGCCCAACTCTAAACATTCTAATCTTTAAATATGTAATATATTTAACTGTTCAACTTTAAAAGTTTACAAAAAAGAGCGTCTTTAGGGAAAAACAGAGGCTGAAACAGGGTGGGTTAAAAAAGTGGTGGGTCCCACATCTTTTATATCCGACCCCCTGTTAACTCCCCCCGGGGCCCACAAACTGTGAGGGCTCGGTTTTTGGGGAGTTTTCCCCCGGTACGTGTAGCATCCCTGAAAAGTTTAATAGTATTAATGCATTTCATTTGAATATACTGAGTATACACTCTAATTGGAAACCGTGTTTCCCCTGTTTTATATAAAGTTGTCTTTTGTTTAATTTTGGACTTCATTTTTGGTATCTCACTCACGTGGAATGTTAAAGAAGTCATGATACTATTAGCCAGATTGTTGATTGGAAATTTGGAATGATGTGTATTTTCATGTTATTTGGTTTGTGGTTTCATTTTGACTACTAAATAATTTACAATACTGAGTACTTGCTTGAAGAAGTTGCTTGTAGAACAATAGACTAGTGAATCTCGTAGTGTTGTTTGCTGATCGAAGAGTCCTATGTTCGCTGTATGTTGCTCTAAGGGATATGAATAAAGGTTCACCTTGTACAAGCATTCTTGTCATTTCTGAGTTCATAGGTTTCTCGCCATCTATAAGGTGTCTATGTATTTTATAATATGCTTAATTTTCGTTATTACATGACTTGGTGTGCTTGATATTTGAATGATTTAGGGGAGATAAATTTGCTTTACTTGTTGCAGATGGAATAAGATTTGAGTGGGTATCTAGTACATTACTTGCCGACGTTGATTGGAAAAGGATGGCGAGCATGTGATGCAATTATATACGAGAGGACAGATGGGTCAAGGAGCTGCTCGATCATTTAGAAAATGTTCTGGCAAGTGAACCAGTAGAAGTCAAGAGGTGTCAGTATATTGTTAAAGTTAAACCACAGGTAATATAACTCTTATCTCTTGTTTGCATTATCCATACTTTTGCATTGGGAGCTGAGAAAGTTTGGTTAATATACCTGCAGGGAGTAAGTAATGGTTTGGTTGTAGAAAAGCTTTTCTCAAGCATGGTCAGTAGTAGGAATCCACCAGATTACGTCATGTGCATTGGAGATGACAGATCTGATGAAAATATGTTCGAGAGTATAATGAGTGCATCCTGCAATCCACTTCTACCAGCGGTTCCAGAAAGTATTTCACATTACCGCACGTAGGACTGATTAAGTGTTCTAAAATGTCTGGATATCCCTCCCGTAGGTAACTACTTACATCTACTTATCCAAACTTGGCTCCAATGTTATTTTGATCTGAAAGTTTTGTTATGCATCTTATTATTGTACTATCTTAGAATGTTTTCTGAGTGGACAACAATATGCTAAAATTCCGAATGTTAATGACTAGTTGAAATGATAGACAATAATAGAACCAATGGACATCACTATCTAGTTATATTGTTTACTTTGTCATATGCATATATATCTATTTCTTTTGTTCTTCTTCATTTGAAAATGATATCCATTCTAATACCAACCACTGATATATCTAGCTTAGTGATTAGGGGTGGAATCAATCCCACAACAATTCAATTAATAATCACGATTAGTTTATTGCAAATAAACAAATCGTATTTTCCAAGATTGTGATTAATTCAGTCTCATATTTTTCAAAAATGCTAAACGCACCGAGCTGGTGTCCCGCGGAGAGAGAGTGACACAATTTTTTTTGGTGGACCCCACATAATGGCCCACCCCCCTGTTATCTCCCCCACAGGGCGCCCCTAGCAGCCGTTCGATCCCTTCGTTGTACAGATCGCGGTGCAAAACGTTGTGAGTGTAGAATCACTCCATATTTTTAGTCTTTCTTCTTCTGACGCTCGTACTTACTACATTCATTAACTATAGCATAAACATAATCCAAAGAAACACCCGATAGGACCAGCACTTTTTCCACTTGATGATTAAGAAAAATGGTTAGTGGAGGTCATGATGTAACTCATTTTTTCACACACCTTTAAACTTTTACTCTTAAATTTTAATTTTTTGATGCATTTTTCTTATTAGCTAATTACTAGTTTTAACGAATCAGGTTGACTAGTTTTACTTTATGGTAAAATGATAAATTTTGTACAGAATACCAGAAAACTCATCAAGTAGAAAAAGCTTATAAATAGACAATTAGGGCCTTTGTTGCATAGCAATCCAAACAGTGTGTCTCTTAGGCTTTTAGGTTGGGGAGGAGTTTTCTGGATAGAGTTTTAACTCTGTTTTACTTATTGTCTGTGTTATTTTTTGAATGCTCGAGATCTAAACTATCATTGTTTATTTGCAGGAAGTACCAAGGAAATATGAAGTCGCTGGTAATGATGATTGCTCAGATAATATAATCTGAATCCAACTGCATCTATCCAATATGGGAAAAAAGTAGACTACAAGTTGTGGAGATTTAGGATTTGCTGGTTTGCTTTACACTTGTATCTAAGACACATTGAAACCTATTAGCTAGGACTTGTAGACTTGGATATTTTTTCTAAAGTTAAGTGTCCAGCTGATGAATTAAGTTATGAATTGTACAATGAATACTAATTTTTAAATAAATAATAAATGGTCATTTGAATGAATGTAAATGTGTTATACTAGTAGGTTAATGTGAATGTGAAATACTTACGGCAATTTGGTTTCAGCTATAATTTTTTTCTTCAAAATAGTGATATGAACACAACTTCTAATAAGAGTTGTATTCCATATTTGAACTACACAAACCAAAGGTTGTGAAAGAATGCATTTACAACATAATTAGGTGTTGTCCAACATAGTTCTACAACCCTAACCGGTGTTGTGCAAATCTTATTCATAATAGTAATAAGAGTTGTTACATATTTCTACAATACACATCCTAGGTTGTCTAAGATAGACCTTCAACTTATACAAGTGTTGTGTTACATATCTTTACGATACACATCTTGTGTTGTCCAAGATAATCCTGCAACAACAAGCAAGGGTTGTGTTAGGCTTTCAAAAAAAATTGAAAGAGAATCACAACTTTGGCAAAATATTGTCGAACCATGAATCCCATCACCCTTTACAACACTTAGTCAAGTATTGTAGAAAAGCTTGGACTTTCTACAATACCCCACCTACACAATACACAAAAAAGCGTTGTAGTAGGGGTACTACAACCCTAATACAGTGTTGTAAATGATGATTTTTCCCGTAGTGCGAGCTGTTTCTAGCGCCAAAATATAATTGCAGGAAATCCTACAACCACACCCAATTGATAATCTATTGATTAATCTAAGAAGTCATCATAAGAATCTCAAGAACTTTTATTAAAATCTTAGAAAAATTACAAAGGTATGAAGAAACCCTAACTTGGAGAGCAAATAACTTTCTCTCTCTTAAATTCTTATCTAAGCTTGCCCAAAAGGATCTCTCCCTCACACAAGGGCGCTCAGTTCTTTATATAGGGATTTACATAGTGAATGACAATTAATAAAGCCCTTAATTTTGGATCTGAGGTGCGTCAATGTCGCACAAGAGTTTATCATTGTCGCATGATTTCTTTATTGCCGCACATTTCTTCACACTTTACTCGTAACCCGGCTACGTTATCTGGTCCGTCATCTTGAATGTAGTTACTTTGCGCGTAAAATGAGTGTGCGGTATTTTGTATCCACATAATCGCAATGATTCATTATTTCCGTGGGTTAAGTTTTGGAAAAAGAAGAGGTTATCTCCGAAAATTCACTTGTTCCTTTGGAGGTTGTCGCATGAGGGCGTATGCGTTTTTACTAAACTGTACAAATTTATAGAAGGGGTCCTGTGGAGTGTCATATCTGTCGTACTGATACTGAGACTATAGACCACCTTTTCTTCAAATGTACTTTATCTCAGGATGTGTGGTTCGCTTCTCCCTTGACCCGGAAAATTCAAAACTCAACTAACTCCAATATAATTTGAAGGTTTGCGTGCAAAGTTGGCTTCTTGCTAGAGATGATGATTATGCTTTCTATATGGGTGCTTGCATATTGTGGGCCATCTGGAAGGTTCGTAATTGTCTGATTTATGAGGGGAAAAGCAATAGCATCTATAATATCATTCGAGATGGGTTGTACTAATTCAACAGTTTTTATTGTAACGGAGATGATCAAGCACTAACGCATCTATTAGTCTGGTTGTTGTGCCTCAATAATCATTAAATTATTAGGTCAGTATGTGCTTAAGGATAAGGGACGTCCTAGTAAGAGCACTGCCTAAATTGTCCCTTTACTCGATTAAATTTTTATTTTATCAAACTCTTTTTTATTTTTATTTTTCAAAACTAGTCAAAAAAAACCAAGGTGACCAAACTTGTGCTACAAAAAATCCATCCATATTATTTTTAATAAGTGAAAACCATTTGATTAAAAAGTGGCACAAAAACCCCGGGTCAAATAATAATGAGTAAATTTAGTTTTTGTTATTTTTTAAAAAGCCCAACATCCCTTTTACCTTATCTTCTTAGTCAAAAAAAAACCGTCTTCTCTCATTTCATTTGATTAGGTCAAATAATAATGAGTAAATTTAGTTTTTTTATTTTTAAAAGCCTAACATACCTTTTACCTTATCTTCGTCTTCTCTCATTTCTTTTTACGGTCGCCTCTTCCTTCTCTCAGACCGTCGTGCCCGTTATTAATTTCTGATCCTCCATCAACGCCAGATCCGTAAAATAATTCGTAAAATACTCAGTCCAAATTACTTCCAAATTTTGTCTTCTCCTTCATCAGAAGAAAATATAAGTTTTTTTGTTCTATTCTTACCCCTCTTTTCAAATCGAAAATCGCCAATTTCTTTTAGGGATTTGTCAAATTCACGAGAGAAAACTTGTTAAAAGATGAGGAGAGTTTTCGGTGTCAAGAAAGATAAAGAATCACCACCATCACTTCAAGATACTCTTTTGATCGGGCATATTTTTTTCTCGATTCTTCAAACTCAATTTGGTTATGTTTTTATTCTCTTAACCGGAAACATGGGTAGAAGTTTCAAAAATCTTTCCATAAACATGGGTAGAAGTTTCAAAATCTTTCCACAAATTCGAGGTATCTATTCTCTTTCACTGTTGAATGAACATTTGAACTCTTATGTTTTGACATTGATGTTGTTTTAGAATCTTTGAAAGAAATTAATCTTTGAGAAAATGAAGAGGAAGATTAATAAATCTGAGAAACAGAAAGAGAATTGCCGTTTAATTGGTGAACCGGTACCAATTGCAGAAGCTAGACAAAGATGGCCTGTTAGATACGATGCGGCAAAGGTTGTGATTCTTTTGGTTATTTATTTGTTTTTAATTGATTTTGTAATTTTGGTTTTGGGGATTTTGATTGTTTGATTTTTGTGTGGAATTGTAGATAAGGGAAGGTGGTGAAGGTTATCTGCATGTGAGACAACACTTCACTAGTGCTCAAGTAGATGGCGAGATTTACCAATTGGGTGATTTGTTGTCATATCAAGGTGAATCATCTATACATTTGCCTAATGTTCTATTTAGTTTTTCGAGAATCGTAGAATTATATTGTTTGGTTCATGTTAAATTGGCTTTTTTATTGCTGAATTTTCATGTTTTGTGCATTTTGGGTTTCATAATGTTGATTGATAAGTTCTTTGTTATAATATGACAGTTGAATTATGATTTTGTTGGCTCTAACATTACTCAAATCGTGTAGGTCTGCTTTTTTAATTCTATCGAACACTTTAGAACACCAATATTTAGATCGGTAGTTACATATATTGTAGGCTACTCAACTTTGGCTTTGCTCTAGCATGAAAGCGGAACAATAAAAATTGAGGTTTGGAAAATTCCAGCGACGAATACATAAAATTAGTAAATTAGAGGAAAGAAAATGTAGTTTCCCTTGCATCATTCTATATCAAAGCACATCTAGAGATGTTTTGATACGGTGGTTGATTTTCTCTCTCTAATTGATGTTATTTTCTTTTGTATTCTTAGCCTTTTTTGTTTGAAAGTGCATGTTTGATTCTAGAGGCCCCTAAATATTATTATCTACCCAAGATGTTTAATGAAATGTGCAGTGCAGCGTTGATAAGATAAGATGTTGGCTCTAACATTACTCAAATCGAAATCGTTCAAATTTTGTACCATCAACCCATTGGAGCCAGCTACTACTGTTCCTGGCGAATGAACTTGTTTCCATCATAGTGGAACTGAAATGTCACCAGATCGCATCTTCCATATTCATTTGGTTTTAAGATGCATTAGGTTATTTTTATTTCACTAGAAAATTGCTTGCACAATGAGTTCCAACACTAAAAAAATAATGTTTAGTGCGTTTTACACACCAAAAATTTGTTCCGGCATTTCGGTGTTGATTTTACATCTGCAAACAAAGAATGGGAGGCAGTGGTAGTTGCTGTTACAGAAATTTGGAGGTTTTTGTTTTCAAAGATGAGATGGAGCAGGGAAGGAATGATTGTGTTTCTACTGATATATGGAGTTATTGTTTCGAATGAAGTTGCTGGAGTTCAATGGGTGATTGCAGGCAACGTTGCTGGAGTTGTTGGGATTTTTATGCAAGCCGAGAAATTGGTTCCATTAAGAGCTAATTAGAAGCAGCTGTGGATGTATGGATTGTTAGTACCGATGGGTTTTGTGTGGATTGGTATATATTGCAGTGTACTTCAATCTTTGTACTTTTAAAATATTGTACAATTTGCTCACTCATTCTATGTAACATGTATGCATTTGAGGGTAAATCAACCTCAATGACCTCTATTGGGGCTGGTTTGACTTCTACAAAAAGTGGTGAAAAATGATGAAACCTAATTAGGTTTCATGTAGTTTTGGTGAAACCCTTTTTGGTTTCATCATTGTTTTCGTTTTGGTTTCATCATTTTTTTCTTATTTTGCCTAGTTTATTTTGGTTTGGTTTCATCATTGAAGCTGTGTTGGTAAATTGACAATTACGTGGAAAAATGATGAAACCTTATTAGGTTTCATCTAGTTTTGGTGAAACCAATTTTGGTTTCATCATTTTTTCCTGTTTCTCTTTATCATTTTTTTCATATTTTGTTGAATATTGATCAATGAAATTCATCTTTTGTGGTGGTGGCGACTGGTTGGTGGTGGTGGTCGGCGATAATGGTGGTGTTGCTGGAATTGGTTTGGTTTCATCATTGAAGCTGTGTTGGTGAAATGACAATATGTTGGTTTCATCTAGTTTTGGTGAAACCAATTTTGGTTTCATCATTTTTTTCTTTTTGGTTTCGTCATTTTTTTCTGTTTGGTTTCATCATTTTGGTGTCATCATTTTTTCTTATTTTGTTGAATATCGATCAATGAAATTCATTTTTTGTGGAGGTGGCGACTGGTTGGTGGTGGTGGTCGACGATAATAGTGGTGTTGCTGGTGGTGGTGGTTGGCGACAACGGTGGTATGTGGTGGTGGTCGGCGGTGGCAGTGGATGGTGGTGGCGGCGGTGGTCGTTGGCGGCGGCTTGACGGTGGTTGGTGGCGGAGCGACGCCAGCGGTGGTGGCGCTCTAGTGGTTCTGGTGGTGGTGATAATATTTTAGAAATTAATGGTGGGGTTGATTTTTATTTTTGTTGGGGTGATTTAAAATTAAAGGTGGGGTTGTTTTTATTTTTGTTGGGGTGATTTAAATTAGAAGGCTAATATAGACAGTTTATGTTAATTGGGGTTTTTGTAAACAATTTGTTTTGTTGGAGTTTTTGTATATGGATAGTGACACCTTTGGGGTTATAACCCGTGCACCGTAAATATTATTGAAACTTTAATAATGACCAGACTACCCTTATCAGAATTAAGTAATGTAAATATTACAGACTTTGAAAATGACCATATTACCCTTGATGGAAATAAGTGCAATAAATATTATGGAGACCGTGAAAATGACCGGACTACCCTTATCAAAAATAGGTAAAGAAAATATTGCAGACTTTGAAAATGACCATATTACCCTTATTGGAAATAAGTGCAATAAATATTATGGAGACTGTGAAAATGACCAGACTACCCTTATCGGAAATAAGTAAAGAAAATATTACAGACTGTGAAAATGACCATATTACCCTTTGTGAAAATAAATGCAATAAATATTATCGAAACTTTAATAATGACCAGACTACCCTTATCAGAATTAAGTAATGTGAATATTACATACTTTGAAAATGACCATATTACCCTTGATGAAAATAAGTGCAATAAATATTATGGAGACCGTGAAAATGACCGAAGATTACCCAATATCGAAAATAGGTAAAGAAAATATTACAGACTATGAAAATGACCATATTACCCTTATTGGAAATAAGTGCAATAAATATTATGGAGACCGTGAAAATGACCAGACTACCCTTATCGGAAATAAGTAAAGAAAATATTACAAACTGTGAAAATGACCATATTACCCTTTGTGAAAATAAATGCAATAAATATTATCGAAACTTTAATAATGACCAGACTACCCTTATCAGAATTAAGTAATGTAAATATTACAGACTTTGAAAATGACCATATTACCCTTGATGGAAATAAGTGCAATAAATATTATGGAGACCGTGAAAATGACCAGACTACCTTTATTGGAAATAGGTAAAGCAAATATTACAAAATGTGAAAATGACCATATTACCCTTAATGGAAATAAGTGCAATAAAAATTATGGTGACTGTGAAAAATGACAAGACTACCCTTATCGGAAATAGGTAAAGAAAATATTACAGAATGTGAAAATGATGATATTACCCTTAATGGAAATAAGTGCAATAAATATTATGGAGACTGTGAAAATGACCAGACTACGTACCTTATCGGAAATAAATAAAGAAAATATTAGAGACTATGAAAATGACCATATTACCCTTAGTGAAAATAAGTGCAATAAATATTATCGAAACTTTAATAATGACCAGACTACCGTTATCAGAAATAAGTAATATAAATATTACACTTTGAAAATGACCATATTACCCTTGATGGAAATAAGTGCAATAAATATTATGGAGATTTGAAAATGAACAGACTACCCTTATTGGAAATAAGTAAAGTAAATATTATAAAATATGAAAAATGACTATATTACCCTAATGTAAATAAGTCCAATAAATATTATGGAGACTGTGAAAAATGATAAGACTACCCTTATCGGAAATAGGTAAAGTAAATATTTTAGAATGTGAAAATGACCATATTACCCTTGATCGAAATAAGTGCAATAAACATTATGGAGACTGTGAAAATGACCAGACTACCCTAATTGGAAATAAGTAATTTTCAGAGAAGGCTTCGCGTTGTTTGCGGCTCAGTCACTTGAGCATTACTTTTTGAGCATTATATTTTGTTTTACAACACTTATGAAGGGTTGTCATAAAGTTAGTGTATAATTAGTGTATTAAAGAACCACAAACTTAACATAACATGTTATAGTGTAGGATGGTTAGTGGTGTAGACTTCCACGCTTGAGGCTCAGGATCGAATCCCCCAACCTTATTTTTTCCAACATTATATATTTTTACTTCAACAACACTTATAAGTGTTGTTGTAGATTTCTATTTAAAAAAAGAATAAATATCAAAACTTGTGAACTGAAAGGGTGGTTGATGAGTTAGACTTCCATGCAGTAGGTTCATGTTCGAATCTCCCCTCTAAGATATTTTT